>PVKP010007440.1:0-77145 GCA_004027715.1 Plecturocebus donacophilus
CAGTGGATCATAAAACAAAGGTTCTTTTTTTTTTATCTGTTTGTTCATTTTTAGAGAGAGAGTGCTGGAGTGCAGTGGCATGATCATAACTTACTGCAGCCTTGAACTCCTTAGTTCAAAGCATCCTCCCACCTCAGCCTCCCTAGTAGCTGGGAGTACAGGCATGTGCCAGTATGCCAGGATAATTTTTTTTTAATTTTTCTTAGAGATCGTATCTTGCTATGTTGCTCAAGCTGATCTCATACTCCTGACCTTATCCTCCCACCTTGGTATACCAAAGCACTGGGATTATAGGCATGAGCCACCATGCATGGCCCAAAGATTCTTTAAATAAAGCAACCTCTTCACATTTATTTTAGTTGTGTTATGGGTAGCTTCTCTCTCATGAAAAAAGATGGAAAGGGAGAAAAAAAAAAGAAGAAATAAATATCATGCACAAACCATATGATTTTTTGTTTTGTTTTTGAGAGAGGGTCTTGCTCTTTACCCAGGCTGGAATGTAGTTGTACGGTCTTGGCTCACTGTAGCCTCAACCTCCCTGGCTCAAGTGATCCTCCCACCTCACCTTCTGAGTAGCTGGGGCCACAGGTGCATACCACCATGCCCAGTTAACTTTGTATTTTTAGTAAAGACTGGGTTTTGCTGTGTTGCCCAGGCTGATCTCGAACTCCTGGACTCAAGCAATCTGCCTGCCTCAGCCTCCCAAAGTGATGGGATAACAGGCATGAGTCACCACACCCAGCCAACCATATGATTTAATCTTCACAAAAATCCTATGAAGTAAGAGAAATCTACTGAGAGAAGTGGTGCTCAGAGAGGTTATGTACTACCTAGTATTACACAGCTGCTGTGGGGGCAGGTCAGCATCTGAAAATCCCACGTGCCTTTTCATGGGACTGACTTTTAGAATCCTTATCCAGCTGACGCGTTAGAGAATCCCTAAACTTAGAAGTTTCCCAACCCATTCAGGAAAGACGTCTCTAAGCAGCATTTGGAGGGAGAGATGGTGAAGAAGTGCCCTTTGTACCTCAGAGCAAAAGCACTGACAGCCCCATTCAGGGAGAAAACATTCTTATTTGGACCAAAATGGCTGTGGAGTTCAGCTAAAGTCACTTTCCTAGTTGCATCTGGAAGCTCTTCAGAGGCATAATTTCATTCCAGCCAAATGTAATTAAGAATTTGATTTGATTAAAAAACAAATCGAAGGAGAGAAATGAGGTTTCTCCTCATTCCCTCCCTTTCTTCACAAAGAAGGCACTCATTAACAAGGCATGTGCAGGTGACCAGTGACCAGTTCAAGGGAGCTGCCCTCCCCCTTGGCCACCCTGCCTAAGGAACAATGGCTGGAGGGAGGCAAAAGGGGGGCAAGGGGTGCAATTCCCGCCAGAGGTCAGGAAACTCAGCAAATAAACGTGAAGGATTTTTAAATTTCTAATTTGGCTTCAAGATACTAGCAAAACACAGCAGCTGCACAACCTCTCCAGGAACAAGATGTCCACTTAATTAAAGCATGGCCAGGCGGTGGGTGTCTCCCAGGGAGTGAGACTCAGCAATACTGGGTACTGATCAAACTGGAACTGCTGCCAAGAGAAACAGTGGTCAGCAGGGACCCCCAGCCCATCTCTTTGGAAAAATGGGGCTCCAAAGCCAACTTTGGTAAAAAAAAAAAAAGAGAAGAAAAAATAGGGTGAGAGGAAAGAATCTGTGATACTGTATTATTGGCCACGACTCAAATAATCTGCCTCTGACCTACTCCTGATCTCAGAGGCTCTAATGAGAATTGTGTGGTGAGCTTTTATAAAGGGCAATTCAAAATGAGAACAGGGAGGTCAAATACTATGTGGGCTGCTCCTGTCAGATTTCTGCCCAGACACACCCTCTTGTCATCTGCCCTGTTCATGGGAATACTCCTTTATTCATTTCTGAATCTGTTTGAAGAATCTGTTTGAAGAAGCCCCTGTAGTAGAAGTCTATATGAAAACTAAGCTAAGTAGAAGCTGGGACCACTTTCCAATGTTCCTATGTAATGAAATTAAGGCAGCAGTTACTGAAAAGAAGTGAAACTTATAAGAAACGCTCTAGCATGTAGGATGATTACACGATGGGACTGATGCAGGACTCTTAGGGATAAGGTGGTGGTTTACCTGCTCAGCAGTGCTACAATGGACTCAGGCTTTCTATCCTTCTACTACATCATTTCTAGAGTATTGCCTTTTGTCTTCACATTTGGTGACTCAGATGCAAGAGGGTTACTGCAGGGCCAAATGTTGTATCTACACTCAAGGCAGAGAAGAGGGTGAAAGAAGTGGTATTAGTCCTGTCTGTTTCACCTTATCAGGAAAACAAACACCTTCCCTGAGATCCCAGAAAACTACTTGTATTTCATTGACCAAAACCATCTCATGGTCACCCCTGGCTGCAAAGGAGACTGGGAAAGTCAGTATTTATCTGGAAATCTTGCTAATCTGGTCAAAACTGGAATTCCATTTACAAGAAAGATAGTGGGAGATGAATATTAAGTAGACAATAAAGAGCGTGTTCTGTAGGTGCTTAGACTACTGCATAGCAGCAAGTCTAGTAAAGAAAATAAAAACAACTCTAGGTGTATCAAACAGAGAGAATTCAATGCAGGGATTTTCTTGTTATTATTGTTGGATGAAAAGTGTCAGAAGGGCCAAAGGAGGGGAAAAAAGAAAGATAAATGAAGTTACCCTGGCATTAGGAACCACAGGAACAGGAAGTCCTTGCCACCCTTAGGCTGAAGGGAATATAGGCATTGTTTTATTGTGCTTCACTTTACTACACATGGCAGATGTATTTTTTTACAAACTAAAGGTTGTGGCAATCCTGTGTCCAGCAAGTCAGCAGCATTTTTCCAATAGCATGTTCTCCTTCATGTCTCTGTGTCACATTTTGACAATTCTCTCAATATTTCAAACTTTCAAATTATTATGTCTGTTATGGCAATCTGTGATCAGTGACCTTTGATGTTACTATTGTATTGTTTTGTGGTGCCATGAACCCTGCCCGTATAAGATAGCAAACTTAATTGTTAAATGTTGTGTGTGTTCTGGCTGCTCTGCTGACTGGCTATTCCCCATCTCTCTTCTTTGAGACATAACAATATTGAAATTGGGCCAACTAATAACCCTACAATGGTCTCTAAGTGTTCAAGTGAAAGAAAGATTTGCACATCTTTCACTTTAAATCAAATGCTAGAAATGATTAAGCTTAGTGAAGAAGGCATGCTGAAAGCTGAGACAGGCCGAAAGCTGGGCCTCTTGGGACAAACAGATTGCCAAGCTGCAATGCAAAGGAAAAGTTCTTGAAGGAAATTCAAAGTGCTATTCCAACGAACACATGAATGAAAAGAAAGTGAAATAGCCTTATTGTTGATGTGGAGAAACTTTTAGTAGTCTGGTTAGAAGATCAAACTAGCCACAACATTTCCTTAAGCCAAACCCTATTCCAGAGCCAGGCCCTAACACTCTTCAATTCAGAAGAGTGAGACAGGTGAGGAAGCTGCAGAAGAAAAGCTGGAAGCCTAGCAGAGATTGGTGTATGAGGTTTAAGGAAATAATCTGTCTTCATAACAGAAGTGCAAGGTGAACCAGCAAGTGCTGATGGAGAAGCTGTAGCAAGTTATCCGGAAGATCTACCTAAGATCATTGCTGACAGTGCCTACATTATGGAGTTTTCAAAGTAGATGAAACAGCCTTTTATTAGAAGAATATGCTCGCTAGGACTTTCATAGCTAGGGAGGAAAAGTCAATGCCTGGCTTCAAAGCTTCAAAGAACAGGCTGACTCTTTTTTATGGACTAACACACCTGGTGAGTTTAAACTGAAGCCAATGCCCATTTACCAAATTTCAAATATCTTGAGACCTTTAGGAATGATGAGAAATCTACTTTGCTTATGCTCTATAAATGGAACAACAAAGCCTGGATGACAGCATGTGTTTACAGCATGGTTTACTGAGTATTTGAAGCCCACGGTTGAGAACTATTGCCCAGAAAAAAGATTCCTTTTGAAATATTATTGACAATGTACCTGGTCAGAGACAATGCATCTGATCAGAACTCTGATAGAGATGTACAAAGTGATGAATGTTATTTTCATGCCTGCTAACATGACACTCATTCTGTAGCTCATGAATCAAGAGATAATTTTGACTTTCATGTCTTATTATTTAAGAAATAAATTTTGCAAGACTATAGCTGCCATAGGTAGTGATTCCTCTGATGGATCTGGGTAAATTGAAAACCTTCGAGAAGGGTTTTACCATCCTGGATACCATTAAGAATATTCATTGTTCATGGGAGGAAGTGAAAAATACCAACATGAACAGGAGTTTGGAAGATGTTGATTCCCACCTTCATGGATGACTTTGTGGGTTTCATTACTTCAGTGGAGAAAGTAATTACAGATGTTGTAGAAATAGCAAGTGAACTAGAATTGGAAGTGGAGCCTGAAGGTGTGACTGAATTGCTGAAATCTCATGATCAAATTTGAATGGATGAGGAGTTGCTTCTTATGGATAAGCAAAGAAAGTGATTTCTTGAGATGGAATATACTTCTCATGAAGATACCATGAACGTTGTTGAAATGACAACAAAAGATCCAAAATATTACCTAAATGTAGTTGTTTATGTAAGTTGTCTATAGAAGCAGTGGCAGGGTGGAGAAGATTTACTTTAACTTTGAAAGAAGTTCTGTTGTGGCAAAATGCTATCAAACAGCATCACATGCTACAGAGAAATCTTTCATAAAAAAAAGAGTCAACTGATGTGAGAAACTTCATTGCAGTTTTATTTTAATAAATTGCCACAGCCACCCTAACCTTCAGCAACAACAACCCTGATCAGTCAGAAGCCACCTGCACTGAGGCAAGACCCTTCACCAGCAAAAAGATCATGACTCACTGACAGCTCAGATGATTGTTAGCATTTTTTAGCAAAAAAGTTAGAGTATGCACTTTTATTTAGACATAATGCTACTACCACCCACTTAATAGTCTGCCACATAGTGTCAACATAACTTTTATAAGCACTGGAAAACAAAAGATTTCATGTGACTTGCTTTATTGTGGTATTCATTTCATTGCAGTGGTCTGGAACTAAATCTGCAATATGTATGCAGTATGCTTGCCTAGTGGTACCCCAAACTCAGGATTACTGAACTCCTGGACTGCTGGTATACCGGTTACTGCTGCTGCAGCCACCTTAGGGAAACCAGAAGCCTGTGCTCTCATTGACATTGCGGGGACCCTGGGATCCTGTTGCAAGAGCCAGAGACCATAAGCACTGAGCTGCCAAAGCTGCTGCCACTACTGCCCAGGAACCCAGGAGGGTCCCCTCGCCTGCTACCGCTGCTGCCACTGATGATACCAGAAGGAACAAAAAGATGCCTCTCACTTCTTCCCTGTTTCCAGACTCCTGCCAGTGCCTGACATCGGCAGAAGCTAACTGGAAGCCAGCTGGTGCGGGAATTGACCTGGGAAATGTTTGCAGACTCCAGCAACCACGTGGGAGCACAGATAGCCAAAGTGTTCTGGACAAATGATGCCATAGGCATCTCCCTCTGCAAGGTATAAAGAAGCAGAGATTGATGCCATGAGGTTTGTGAGGCAGCAGGAGTGATGCATTGTCTTTTGTCTTCACTGACCAGTTGAGGGACTGGTGACAAGAGTAACCCAACTTCAAATACTAATCTAGTGGGGAATCCAGAAATAGTTATTAATTTTAGATCCAAAGGACTAGATTCTAGATAAAAAAAGATCTCTTCATTTTTTTCTACTCTAAATGACCAGAAAATTTCAAGTTGAGTGAACTTTTTAAATGTCTGTCATTAACATTCTTTCATGTTTGATGTCATATTGGGAGTATTGGAAAAAAATAAAGAACTCTATTGAAGATGGTTCAGGCTGAAGGATCTATGTCAGTGAACAAAGCATGTTGAAGAATCAGTCCCACAATTCTCTTGCAGTGGGTTTATTAAGGTCATCAGAGAAGAAATCATATAAGCTAATTACGGCCCTATTTCCCCTCTACTGTTATTGTGATCCTCTGTTTGAATGCAGGACTCTGTGGTTCACCATGATAGTAAATCACCACGGCAGGAGACTGGCTGGAGAACATTAGCTTCAGGGACACTTTAGAGCATCCAGTTCTGAGGGCACAAGTGGACAGAGGAACTTGTATCCCCATATCCATATATATTTGAGTATTGGGAAACTCAGGGTTGGAAATTTCAGCTGGGAGCAGATGTAGGGATGACAGTGCAGACGTATAGGTCAGGAACCTCAGGTAAGCAACCCCAGGGGCTCCTGGGGGACCTCTCTGCAATCTTGGCCTCCTTAAAAAAGCACACCTGGCAGGAGAATCACTTGAACCTGGGAGGCGGAGGTTGCCATGAGGTGAGATTGTGCCATTGCACTCAGGCCTGGGCAACAAGAGCAAAACTCTGTCTCAAAGAAAAAAAAAAGTACACCTGGAAAATCTGAGTGCTTGGGCACAGAGAAAATTGCCATAGGGTGAAACAAGGGCTCACAACTGCCCTTTGGGACAGGATGGGAGAACTCACGATATTAACAATGACCCTTTACATTTGTGGAGTGCTTTATAGTTTACAAGGTACTTTTCTGTAGCTATAGTCTTAATGATGAATCTCACATGGTAGTCACTTGCTCTGCAGGTGAGGTGTTCCAATGCTTTTATTGTAAACATTCCCAATTTTAACGCACGTGTGCACGCCTATCAGGTGATGTGAGGCTGCTCAGTGGGGCTATAGCTGACTGTTGGCTGGCAGTTCAATGGGGCTGGTGGCCCAAAATGTCTGCAGGTAGCCTCCCCATGTGGCCTTGGCTTCTTAGCACATGACAACTGGGTCCTGAGAGGGGGCAAGCAAGAGTGAGTTTCAAGAGACAGTGGTGGAAGTTCAAGATGCCATATGATCTATCCATGTCTGATAGTGAGTGTCATCTCCTTGACATTCTGTCAGTCAAGCAAATCACAAAGGCTGGCTGAGATTTTAGTGGAAGAAATAGACTGTGAGAAGAGTAGTGAATTGGGGGCCATCTTTAATCTAACACAGTAGGTATTACGAGCCGTATTTGACATATTTTACACCAAATTAATGTGCTTGAAGTGATCTAGTAAGCAAGTGCCAGAACTGAATTGAACTGGAACATAGGTGTGCTGACTCTAAACATGGTATTCTTATATCAGGTCCCTTTTTTCTTAGCCAGGTCCCTCTCCTGGCTATCTTGTTTTGTTGTAATGTTCTCTCATGGCCCTACTCAAGACAAACAGCATTCTTCTTCCATATCAGAAGGTCTGCCATTATAGGTTTCAAATGAAAAAGAGGGGCAGTCCCTCCTTAGACCCTGAGAGACTTTGTTAGATTTGAGTCCCCCACTGCCCTGGTATAGGATTCTGAGCCAGCCACCTGACACAGAATCTTGAGTCTGAAACACTCAATATCAGATGCAGAGGGGACCTTGGTGGCCACTGCCTCACACTGAGCAGGAGACAGAGGCTCAGAGACCGAGAAAGACATGCCTTAGGATCCACAACTAAGTCAGGGGTGAGACCAGGTCTGGGGTCTGACCCCAGCTACCACCCACTCCAACTGCCTCTTCAAGTAGCTCCCTCTTTATCTCCATGTCTTCTGGGACACTCCATTGCCAGCCACAGTCCCACATCCTGAGGCAGTAGAGTGAGGATCAGAACAGCAGAAAATGGTGAAGGATGCCTGGAAACTCATTCTTGCTGGAAGTCTTGTCCTTGGAAGGGGTGGGGGTGTAGAGGTTGGGCATCTACAGGGCGTTGCTGAAAAACTAAGTTAGAAGGCACTTTCTGTTGGTGCCATGGTCAATGGCCAGAAGTCCCCTCATCACTGGCCAGATGCCAGCTCATTGATGGTACAGGGACAGGGGCTGCCATGTGAAAATTTTTGGGCAATGCTTGGCTGAGCCTGCCCCTGCTGTCTTTGGGATTGCATCCATCCAGTGAGTGCAGGCTTTGGGGCCCATGAGTGGCCCAGGGGTGTGGCAGAGACTGACTCTGGCTGCTTGGCTCTGCCTTCTCCACTTTTGTCTCACCATTCCCATGTTGCTCTTTTCTTCTTCCTCTGACCCCCTTGAGTGCTCTCCCTCCCTCTCTGCCCCATCACTCTAATGTTAAGATTTGAGGAATGGCTGAATGAGTCAGTGTTCTCCAGAGAAACAGAACCAATAGGATGTATACACAGAAAAAGATTTATTCTAAGGAATTGGCTTACATGATTATAAATCACAAGCCCCAGTATCTATAGGGTATGTTGGCAGGCTGGTGACCTGGTAGAGCTGACGGTGTAGTTCCAGACCAAGTTGGAGGGTCTGAAAACCAGGAGAGCCAATATTTGCATTTGAGTCTGAAGGCAGGAACAATTCTCCCTTACTCAAAGGAGAGTCAGCCTTTTTATTCTGTTCAGGCCCTCGACTGGTTGATTGAGGCTCCCCTATTCCCCACGTTGGGGAGGACAATCTGTTTTACTCAGTCTACAAATTCAAATGTTAATCTTATGCAGAAGCACCCTCATAGACACATGTAGAATAGTGTTTGGCCAAATGTCTGGGCACACTGTGGCCCAGTCAAGTTGACACATAAATTTCATTATCACAATAGTCAGCATGTACATCTTTGTTGGGAGTAGGCCTGGGGTGGAGAAATGTTCCTATAAAGCATGAGAAGAAAACCAAGCCTCCTGGGCTGGCAGATCAGCACTGATTGCTGTAAAATTACAAGGGACTCTTCCAGACCTTTCCCCTAGTGATTCTACTTTGCAATTGGCATGAAATCACATCTTTGCCTCCCAAAATGTCTCGTTGCCTCTTCTGTGTTTTGCCCTCCAGCTTGTCTCTGACCACTTTTACTGCCCTACTCCACTATCCTTCCATACCCACCTACTCTCAGCTCCTGAGTGTGCTGGGTGTATTCACACCTCCAGACCTTCGAATGTGCTGTTCTCTCTGCCTGAAACATCCTTACCTACCTTCTCCATGTGGCAACCTCTATTTGTCTTTCAAGATTCAGCTTAAGTATTATTAAATGAGTTAATAATTATAATGCATCTAGAACCTGGCATGCACACTGTTTAAATGTTTGAAAGTATGAGTACTGCTATTCAGATTTGTATCACCTTATTCATTCATTCAGTCAACAAATGTGTAAGGTCCTATACTAGGTGCTGAGATACAGGAGTCAAGGTGGACATGGTTCTAGGGAGCATGTATTTCAAGAGAGGAGACAGATGCAAATCCAAATAAAGAGACAAATACATAAAATATATTAGAACTGTGGCAATATGAAGAAGAAACCAACGAGCAGTATATACAGAAAATAATGAAAGTGCCTCTCCTTTGTATAGGTAGCTGGGATGATCTGTTGAACACATTTGAGCTAAGACGTGACAGATGAGAAGGAAAAAGTTACATCCATAAGGATCGGGGGACAGTTATTCATGGAAAAAACGGCAGGGCAGAGGCCCTGAGTGTACCCTGGGTGTTTGAAGAACTGATGAAAGGCATGAGGAGCCAGAACAGAATATGGGAATGAAAGGCAAGGACTAGGTTGGAGAGAGCTAGGTCTGCCTTCTCTAACTTCCCGAGCGTGCCTTTACCCCTGCCTTCACGGGGTCTGCCAGCCTGGCTTTGTACTGGCCTGGAGGCTTTCTGAGGGCACAGACTGTCTATCTCGGAACTGAGAGCAGGCTTGGCAACTAGATGGCACTCAATCGATTTTGCTAAAGGACTTAAAACAGTCTTTGACTCTTAGCTATGACAGGTGTGCTCCCCAAGGAAACTGTGAGCCCTGAAGGATGGGGACCCTGTCCTCACACCTCTTCATCTCTGCATCTCGGGCTCCCAGCCTGAGCTGGGACATAGTAGATACTTATTAACATCTGCCATTTGCATGAGTAAATTTTACTTTATTTGGCTCCTTCATGGCTTCCAGAGCAGAGTTGGGCAGAGTTGATGACTGACAAGTATTTTCTATACGATGAAGGGTCCACAGTGAGTTGGGCTTAAGCTTTACTTCTTGAGGAGAATGTGACAGAAAGGACAGGAGAGAAGGCCAAGGGCATGAAGGATGACAAGGTTTCCTATGAGGGTAGATGGCAGCTTCATATGTATGAAAAGTTATGTATTGAGCTGTCGCCCTGACTATGCAGATAGCATTTATGCTTCGGCTTTCAGGGCTCCTCTGTTATGCTCTTCAATGGTTAGCCATTCTTACGCTTGGGCTGGCTCTGTCCCCTCCCTCTCCCCGTTTTATTTGTGTATGTGTGTATCTGATTCAAAGTGAATAGAACCTAAGGTTCCCTTTGAGGATTTTTTCTTTTGGAATTATGTCATTTTATAAGTATACTGTCTTTACTTCTGCATTAAACGAGTTTACTAAACTGTTTCTGGAAAACAAAACCACAACTTTGGTTTCTTTCACAGTTCATTTAAACAATAGCAAAAAGGGAATATTTAATCTCTTTTTAGGCTGGCAGCTCAGCAAATTACAGAAGAGTGGTTTGCTGTGGTTTTGGATTTCTCTTTAAGTCTCTGGTTGAGGCACAGATGTTGGAAAATGGTGGGAAGGGGGATCCCTAAATATGGGGGAAGTGGGAAGAGGTTTCTGAATGGGAAGAGGCAGGCGGCTTGGCTTGACTTGACCAACAGCAGAGGAGGAGACATAAAGAGAAGCAGACAGAAGCAGCAGAATTTTGTGGCCACAAAAGCTTCAGGGTCAAGGAGCAGAGAGAACATTTAAAAAATATGATCTGTGGTTATAATGACTATACGTTAGCTATTTGAAACTTAAGATGATTTAAGGCTATATTGTTATTTATTTTTTCCCCATATTTTTCCAGAAAGAATTTTGAAACACTTAGCTCCTCATTACCTGCTGAGGAACTTTAAAGAATCAATGCGTGATCTCACTCCGAGGTCCTGATGCCACAGTTCTGCAGTATCATCTGAACATCAGGATTTTTAAAAGCTCTTCAGATGATTCTGAAGTGCAGCCAAGTTTCAAGATCACTGATTTAAGTGATATATAAAACCAGATACAATGCAAAAAAGGCAAAATAGAATCAGTAATAAGTGGATGAGGAAATTAAGATAGTGGAGAAATGCAGGCAGGAAAGAGAAGTAGAAGCCAGGAATGAGGTGCTACTATCGGGTTTCAGGTCCATATGATGAATGAGAAGGAGGTTCTCAGAAGTTTCACAATCTCCAGTCCTGAGACCATAGAGAAATTTCTCTGGTTATTCACCGTAAACAGTGAATTCTGTACAATTTAGCAAAGATCTTTAAGGATAGAAGTCTACCACCTTCGGTTCTGACAGCATGAAGCTCCCCTAGGTGCCTAATGGACTTTGGGTTTTTAAATCAATTGCATAAACTAAAGGAGGTGCTTTGACATATGCTGGTCATGCTGTGAAAATCTCAGGGAAAGTAGAGCTTCAGATAGTGACCCAGATTTGAGTGGCTTCAACCTTCTTTACCAAACCTGTGGCTTGGATAATCATGTCCTAAGCTTTGAAGATGGAATATAATGTGGTGGTGAGGAATTAGACTTCTTACATGCCACTTACCTATTCTGTGACCCTGGACATGATAGTTACCATTTCTGAGTCTCAGTTCTTTAATTTCTAAAATGGATATAATCATGATAACTATGATAATAATGTTATTTTGATGTTTAAGGGAGAGAAGCCATGTAAATAATATGAAATACTCTCAGCATGTAGAATATGTCCAAAAATGCTACCTATTATGAATACTGTCATCTCTCCTCACTGATCTGGCCAAACTCAGGTTTTCTCATACAGGATTTTCTCAAAGCAGAGTAATTAAAATGTTATTTAAATTTCATACAATCCTAACTTGCCTCTCTGGTTTATTCCGGTGGCCTGGGGGTGAGACCTGGACATTGGTTTGTTAAAAAACAAAGAAACAAAAACGAAACTCTCCAGATGATTCTAAAGTGCAGCACAGGCTGAGAAGCAGTCTTGGCATCTGATTTTATTTTAACTGCTCTCATAGTGGCTTCCAGCTGCCCCTTCAGCACTCTAGTCTTCAGGCTTATCTGAGACTCACTTCACAACTGCTCAGATTCTAGATGACTGGCCTTTTGCTTTGTACTTTTTGTTTTTCTGGTCCAAGGTAAACATGGTTTATTACTTTTATTTAATTGTTTTTAATCTTTAATTATCATTTCTTTTCTAAGAATCCATGTTCACTTTAGTCCCCACCCAGAGATTAATAATGCAATGAGTATATTACATTTTTATCTAACCTTTGGTTTGTACCAACGTGTGTAAAAATGCAAGTTTTAAAACTGCAGAATTAATTTTGAAATCTGCTACTTTTGCTTAACTTTCTGTCAGAAGCAAAGTCTCAAATGCTAAGGATTTTTGAAAGCATAATGATTCTTTCTTGTTCATGATTCTGACATCTCTCACTGTATTTCACCATTTCTTTATTACCAGTTGTATTAGCTCCCTAGGATTACTGTTACAAAGCACCACAGACTGGGTAGCTTAAAGCCACAGAAATTTATTTCCTCAGTCCTGGAGGCTGGAAGTCCAAAATCAAGGTGTAGGCAGGCTTGGTTCCTTCCAGAAGCTCTGAGGGAGAGTCTGTTCCATGCTGCTCTCTTAGCTTCTGACAGTGCCTGGCAATCTTTGGTTTCTTGGCTTGTAGACACATCACTGTAATATCTGTCTCCATCTTCACATGGTGTTCTCTGTTTCCCTGTGTGTTTCTGTGTCCAAATTTCCTTCTTATAAAGGACAGCAGTCATTGGATTAGGATTCACTTTAATATAGTATGACTTCATCTGAACTTGATTACATCTGCAAAGACTGTTTCTAAGTAAGGCCACATTCACAAGTTCTAGGGGTTAGGAATTGAACATATTGTTTCAGGGGACACAATTTAACCCAAGGACATCAGCCATTTATTATGTCCACTCATCTTTTTAAGGGACCAGAAAGTTTTAAGCTTCTTGTTACTTCTATGTGTCAGCTCCCTGTAATCTCCCATCCAGCTGTGAGTTCAGACAGGTCCTGAAAAAGCCAGGCCAACGGCAAAAATGGAGGGGAGGTCAATTTCTGTCCTCTCCAGACACCCACCTTCCTTGGGCAAGCAGGGAGAGGCAAGCTCTGTGGGGCTGGCCCTAGGGAAGTGCAGGAGGGGACAGATAAGGAAGGGATGGAAGCCACAGGTGGTGGCAGGAGCAGGGCTGAGGGCTTCCTGCAGCTGCTCAGCCACCTGGCTGGACAGCTGTTCTCCCTATCGGGGAGCTATGTAAGGCAAGGACTGCCTGACTTATCACAGCCTTGCTGAGAGTTACAGGTTGCCAAACTGCCTGGTCAAATCTGTCAATTCGGTTTAGCAACTGTTCTGGAGACTGGGGGGAGTGGGATTGGAGGTGTGGAATCACCAAACTGGTTGTTGATAGTGACTGCCCTCTTTAGACAAGAATCAACCCAAGTGTACCAAATGTTACTGATTCAGCTGGGATGGTTTAGTGCAGGGGTCACTTAGGACAGCCTGCAGCCTGCTTTGTACAGGGAGCTAAGAAAGGTTTTTACACGTGAACATTTGCAATTATTTGATCATAGGGAACATTAACTTTGAACCCCAATTAAGCAAAATGTTATTCCCCCACAAATGAATTTCACTCTTTTCATTATTAGACCTGTATTATAAAAAATCATAATGATTATTATATTTTGAATTTCATCAATAAAAATTTTATGGAAATTGGTTTTCTACCTTGTTATGTAAGTACCTAAATTATAGCTTCAATTTTACTTCTTGGTTTGCAAAATCTACAATTTATTCCCTGGTCTAGTCAGGTAGCCTCAAACACCAATACACACCAGAAATTGCTGCAAGGCTCTTAGAAACACAGATTGCTGGGCCCCGCCCTGGGGTTTCTGATTCAGTGAGTCTGGGGTAAGGCCCAAGAATGTACATTTCTAGCAAGTTTCCACATGCTGTGGATGCTGCTGGTTGGGAGCCACATTTTGAGAACCACTGGTTTAGGCAACCAGTTAAGAAACATTGCTCTAAGAAGCAACAGCTCGTAGTGCTCACGAGACTAGGTTCGAGAATCAGAACTGCATCATTGCTGGATTCTATCACCAACTGACTTTGTGATCTTGGGCATGTTATTTGTGTTTCCTGAGCATTCATTTCCTCGTTTGTAAAATGGGGATAATGCAAGTTGCCTACCTCACAAAGGTTGTAAAGATTTAAATGAAATCAAGCTTGTAAAGCTGTTCACACACATTGGCTAGTTTTCAAACCCCTGCCCTCAGACAAACTTACAATTTGGGGCTGTGGAAATGAGACTAACTTCAGTGAACAGTACTGAGTGCTGAGGGCTATGAACAGGAAGCTCAGAGGAACAGTCCTGGAGAGCTTCCTGCAGGAAGTGAGGGATGAGCTGAGCATATGAGAAGGATGGGAAAGAAAGTGGGATCATTTATGGGACTTGGAGATGGAAATGAGACTGACATGCTTTTTGGACAGAGAGGAATTCAGACTGCCCGGTTGGTAGGAAGAGCTGCCAAGTGGTATGGGAGGAAGAGGAATTGTGCCAGCTTCTGGAGGTCCAGTGAGAGTTTCATGGTGCAGATGCAGTGTGTGTGGGCAAGGCTTGGAGTCCTAAAAGCTGCTCTTGGGATTTCATTAAAACTTGGGAGGTTGGGGAAGCTCAGATGCCCTGTCTATTTCTCAAACCCCAGCTCCACTTCTTGGGGCTGCTCAGTGGGCGGGCCTCATCCCCATGTCTCCATTCTGTTTACCCCACACGCATTCCTGTTGTTTGGTAAGAGCTGCTGCCTGGCAGAGAAGCTTGGGAAGTTTGCTCTGTATTCTAAGAAACAGGAAGTCATTATTTGCCCAAAGCAAACAAACTCACAAACTGCAGGGTTCATGTTCAGTCCAAAGCTGGAGTCCCAGGAGGTGAGCGTGTGGGCCGAGGATGTGGGGATCTGAGCAAAGAATTCTTTCCCTTCCCCTTCTCCCCTGGCCAAATCAACAACTGACATCTTTTCATAGTCGTGACTTGCAGGAAGCCTGAGCGAAGTAATCCACACACAATGTATAGATGCTGAGCTGCACTTTCTTCCCCAGACAGCATCCATTCCCAAGTGAGGCTTTTCTTCCCATGACATAAGCAAAACCATTTCCATTATTCCTGGAATTGGAGGACAATTAACCTTCCTCACGCCCCATTTCTTTCCTCTAGGAAGAGAGAAGGAAATGAGCATTTATTGGAAACCTACTGTGTGCCCTGCCCTGTGCTTGGCACGACCCTGTCAAATAGGCACTACTGTTTGCAATTTACAGATGCCCTCCTACCTAACCTCCTTTAAAAAGTATTGTTTTAAGAAAATCCCATTGCTTCAAAAATGGGACTTAACAACTTTTCAGCAGCATTTATACTTCATGAGGCTAATGAAATGGAACCTGTCTTACTGAGGTGGGGCGTGTAGGAGAACATTTTGAGAGAGTGGTGGCCCCTTGAAGAACATGTCAGATGAAAAGGCTGCTTAAAAGGATGCAAACAGCCAACCAGATACACTATTTACCTTACTTGGTCAGAGCAGAGGGAGGCAGTAAGTAGAGAGGAACTGCGGGAGGACATCCTCAGTCTCCTGGTGGTATGGAGAAGACCTGTACCTAACCTGGGCTTGTAGAAACCATGTATTCAAAGCATGACTTTCTAAAATATATGGAGCATAGCGGCCTCTGGAATGCTTGGGTTCAAATCTTGGCTTTGCAATTCACTTGCTGTCTGCCTTTTCAGCAACTCAGTTTCTTCATCTGTAAAATGGGGATAGAAATAGTTCCTACTTCACGGGAGGGTAAAATGCTTATAAAAGTACCTGAAACATGTGACCATGGGACTCAGGAGCTGCTGGAATGCAGGAAGAGGGTAGCCTCCCCTCCCAGCCTGGGAGTGAGGGGCCTCTGCCCAAACCTGAAGCGTCTCTGGCTCCCCGCCGTGGACCCATCCCAAGACCCACACAAATCAACTGGGTGTGATCTCAGTAAGTCCAAATCTTTCTTCTTGACAGATCTTTGGACTATTGTAGCAAAACCTCTCAGGCCAAACCCTTGAAATATTTAAGTATGTTTGTTCTAAACAATTAATTATTAATGAGTCATCAGCATTATATCGGTTTCTCCATCCAGCTTTAAGATGAAAAGCAGGAATTGCGACCAAAATTGGAAAATGAGAAAGACACAAAAAGATCTCTTTTGTGCTCATCTTCTGCAGCTTTATAACAACCCCTCCCCACCTAGCTTCGAGTGTTCTCTGTGGCTTGCCCCGCCTGGCTCAGGTCTTCTGCCATAGGGAGGGCCCGGCTGACAAGTGGAGAGCTCCACACCTGGAGCTGTGGTTGGCATGAGCACCTGAGAGACTGGGGAGGGACTCTTGGAGATGTCGCTTCTTTACCCTTACCTGAAGAATTCTTCAATTCAAAAGACAATATTTATATAACAAGCTGAGTCTTCATAATGACCATTACTGGTCAGTAGCAATAATAATAATAATAATATCAATGATGGCAATTTTTTTTCTTTTTCATTTCTTTTCTTCTTTTTTTTTTTTTGAGACGGAATTTTTGCTCTTGTTGCCCAGGCTGGAGTGCAGTGGCATGATCTTGACTCACTGCAATCTCCACCTCCCGAGATCAAGCGATTCTCCTGCCTCAGCCTCCTGAGTAGCTAGGACTGCAGGCACGCGCCACCACGCCCGGCTAATTTTTGTATTTTTAGTAGAGATGGGGTTTCACCATGTTTGCCAGGATGGTCTTGATCTCTTGACTTCGTGATCCGCCATGTCGGCCTCCCAAAGTGCTGGGATTACAGGCATGAGCCATCGTGCCCGGCCAATGATTGCAATTTTTTATGCTTACTACATCCCAGGTATGGTGCTAAGCTTGTAAACATGATGTTATCAGTGACGTCTTTCATTGCAAGTGACGGAGAACCCAGATACAGCAGATGCTGCGGGTGCCTGCCATACCCTCTTGGCCCCATCATTTCTGTGTCTACCAACTCAGCTTCCAGCTGCCGGCTCCTGCAGCTCTTTGAGGGCCTTTTCTGGAAGCAGAGTCCACTCTGCTTGTGTGTGGGTCTGGCTAGAGTGCTAAGAGGTAATGCTCTTCACCCTACCCTGGAGCAGCCCTCAACTAATGACAAATGGGACTCGGTGGGTTAATACTCCTTCCCTTGCCCTCGGGTGAGACAACTCCAGGGCGGTGTGATTTGCAGTTTCCCAGAGCTCCTCCCCAGAAATATGCTCCAGCTGCCCCCAGTGGCACTGGTGGAATAATGGATGCTGCACTGGCTTCCTTCCCTCTCCTGGGTCATGCCCCGTGCTTCCTCCTCCTGTGTTTCCTGGGGTCATCTCCCAAATAAACTATTTGCAGTTGAGTTTTTGCCTTAGGGTCTGCTTCTAGGGAAAATAACTAAAACTCCTAAATTCAACTGTCTTAAAGTTAAAAAAAATTTATTTGCTCACATAATAGAAAGTCCAGCTTCAGAATTGGCTCAATTCAGGGTTCAAATGCTGTTTACTCCCCTATCCCCATAGCCATCCCTGTGCTTCTCTTTTGGTTTTATATCCTCCAGTTTTCTAGAAGCTCTCCAGTCAGCTTTAGGGCCACATCATCACAATGACCAAACCAGGGGCAGAGTAAGGCCAACTCCTAATATAAAATCCTGGGGAGCATTGAGTTGTATTGGTCCCGCCTGGGCAAGCATGAGCCATGGGCCATTCTTAAAGCAGTGCCAGTGGCTAGGCAGGTGGCCTATGCCTATGGAGGTTGCCCATTCTGAGCCGGGTGTTCTGCCCTTAGGAGGTCTGAGGTTGAGGGTCAGGGAGGGGTGGTTCCTCAGGAAGAAAGGGAGAGCAGTTAGTCTGGAGGGACCTGGCTGGCAGGTAGCCACCCGTATTCACACACTGTGCATTTCTTCACCTGTAAGTGGGCTTTCTCACCACTCACTGGTGAATCTACTGAGGCTTGGGACAGTTATTTGTCCAAGGTCATTCAATTGAAAAGTGACCTGGGCCCCTGATGCAGCTGTTCCCCAAATTCTTTCTCTGGTACCTATATTGACTTAAATGCATTTTAACGTAAAACTCACGATCATGCCTTTATGTTCCACCGTTTTGATTTGGGACCAAACCTTTTTCAGTGTGGACTTGCTGATTCCAGTCCGCCCATCCTGCTGGTATAAACCATTCTTGAAATACTTGTCTGTGATTTGTAACATCAGTGTCTTTAGAGGGAGAACTTAAAATGCTTGGTAAACAATCTGAGTCCGGAATTCTTTTAGATGTTCACATCCCTCTCCTCAATCTTTTACATCTGTCTCCCTCCAGTGCTATCTAATTTGACAGTAATCTTTTTTGGAAACTTGCCTTCATTCAGCTTTTCCAAAGCAATCAACTTAATTTTCACCGAAACAAAAAGTTCTCTTTTCTTTTGTATTTTACCAGTTTACAGGATAGTTAATTAAATTACTTGATCACAATGACACACACAGCTGGCATCGGTAGGTTTGGGAACACACATAGCTGACTCTCTGTTGGCATGCAGCTCAGCTGGCAGAAGACGGTCCACGCTTCCCAGAGGGATGTGCTGCAGCCAAGATGCTCCGCCTGCTGTGGCAGCAGAGGAGAGCCTGGATGGAGAGGAAGGGGCTTCTTAGCCAACTGGGCCAGTTGCTTGGGGGAAGCTGTCTGGGAGCACTTTTCCTGGGACATGGAAGGTGTTCTAAAGTGGTGCCTGCTAGGAGCTGCCAGGAGTTTTAGCTGTAGAACATTCCTTCTTGGGTAAGTGTTTCTGCCTAGTGCTCTGAGGATGTGTGGGAAGGGACAGAACCACGTGCCTTGGTTATCCTTAAGGCTGTAGAAATGACTTGTCTCTTATGTGATTGAGAGCTTCAACGTCAGGCAAGAACTGAGATTGGGAAGGTTCTGTGACCTTGTGACGTTTCCAGTGGTCTCAGAGTAGGTATGCATTTGTTGTCCTTTTATGTGTATTGGTGAATAAGGGGTATTTATTTAAGATCACTACTGTCTATGTATGCTTTTGTGTAAATTAGAAAAATTTACTCTCTTTGGATGGATGAGTTAGAAAAAGGTGCTCTCTCTGGACACATAAGCCCTCTTTTCCAGGTCAACATAGCTTCAAGGCAGAACACGCACCTTGGCTGGTGGAGCATGAAGTCAATTGCCACCTTCCCCATCCCCTCACCCAGGTATCTTTGGCTACTGCACAAGCTGAAAAAGGCAAGCCTTTGTGACGTTTTAATCTCTTATTGTACCTGGAGTTCTAGGCTGAGGGACAGGGCGCAGGAGTGTTCCTGCAAGCGTGGAGGAGGCATCTCTACCAGCAGCAGCAGCCGTTGCCCTGGGAATTTGCTAGAAATGTAAATTCATGGGTGCTTCCCCAGAACTGCTGAATCTGAATCCCTGGGGGTGGGGCCCAGTTGTCTGTGTCTCAGGGATCCTCCTAGGTGAGTCCCATGCTTGCCAAGGTTGAGAGGCACCGCAGTCCCTGATCCTGACTCTTTAAAACAGTGAGCACAGTGGAGTCTTCCCAGTTGGTGGGTTTGGGTCCATCTCAGCCGCATTCCCCTGGCCCCTAGGAGCTCCCACATGTGCTGGACATGACTTGTGAATATCACCACTGGGCTCGCCTCAACAAGCACAGACCCTGCATTTCTCATGACACTTTTACTTCGTGGGAACGAGGAAAACTATTCACTTCCTGGAGCAGAGGAGTCCAGCCAACCCTAGGCAGAGCAGGGCCTCACGATCTAGGGGGTTGAGTGACCCTCGGAGTTGGGAGGAGAGGACACAAGGGTCCGAGTGAATGTGGGGAAGCCAGTTCTCACACCATGGGCTGGTGCATCCAGCTGCTGTTGAACCAAAGTGGAGGCTTGGGGGATGCTCAGTTCTTGTGTCCCCAAAGGAAACAGCTTCTTTATTCTCTAGGACCAGACTGATGTCCTTGTGAGTCCAAGACCGTCTCTCCCACCTCATCCCATTCCTCTGAGCAGCACAGATAAAACCTATTTTGTCAGTGCTTGCTCTGTCCTGCTCATTTTGAACTGTCTCCGTCTTGTAGACATTTGATTTCTTTCAAGTCTGAGTCTCTCTGGAGGCTGCTTCATCTTTCTGCTTCCTTCCTTCTAAAATGGTGTGGAGGTGAGGCCTGGAATTGTGGCCATTCTTCAGCCCAGCATCTTGAGGATGATGAGGAAGGCATTATGCAGGCAGAATAACGCCTCCCAGGGTCAGAGGGACCACTGCTGGAGTTTAGACCACCAGAAATCTGTGTTAAAAACTCAGTGAAGTCTAGTGTACACTTTAGTATTTAAAGCAATAAGAATTAGAGGCACAAAAAGCAAAGCAAAAACAAACAAAACTCTTTAAATGTGAAAAGAGAAGAATTAAGCCAGCTTTCTTCTCCTTTCCAGCTCCTGTGAAAGGAACTTGGAAAGGAGTTGATTACATTGCACACATTGAGAGAATTTTCCACCCTCCCAAAGTGCTGGGCTCAGCCCACATCCCCCTAGAAAGTGCTGAGACCCCAGTGCCTACAACGGAGCACTGAATCCTGTGCTGGAAAGAGTGTTTTGTTACTAGACAGCCCTGGATTCAACAAGGACCACCATTTATATCCTTGCTGCGTGACATTGATTGAGTTTCTTAACTTCCCTGAGCCTCTTTCACAAGTTATTGCATGGTAATATCAGGTAGGTACATGGTATAGAGGCAGCGGAAGAATTAAATAAGAGGATGGATCTGAGTTACTGGCACAAAGTAGGCATTCAAATGTTCGCTTCTTTCTTTCACGAATCACTTGTCAACACAACATTCCTTATGCTGTGTTATGTTATTATGCTATCATATGCTATGTTACATTATGTTATGTTGTTATGATATGCCATGCTATGTTATATTATGTTGTTATGTTATGCTATGTTATGTTACGTTATGTTATTATGTTATGTTGTTATGCTATGCCATGCTATGTTATGTTGTTATGTTATGCTATGCTATGCTGTTATGTTGTTATGTTATGATTTTATGTTATGTTGTTATGCTGTGCTATGTTATGTTATGTTATTATGTTGTTATGCTATGCTATGCTATGTTATGTTGTTATGTTATGCTATGTTATATTATGTTTTTATGTTATGTTGTTATGTTATGCTGTGCTATGCTATGTTATGTTATGTTGTTATGCTATGCTATGCTATGCTATGTTATGTTATGTTATGTTATGTTATGTTGTTATGTTATGTTACTCTGTGTGGCCGTCTAGTGAGTGATGGTTAAGAGTTGGTGCTTGTAATGAATAAGGCTAGAATTCAGGCTCCCCATTTTTCCAGCAGTATGAACAGGGGTGAGTTGCTTAGTTTCTCTAACCCTCAGTTTCTTCCTTTGTAAGAGTAGAGGTCACCTTAGCACTTATCTTCAATGATCATTGATAGGATAAGATAATGTGTACAGAACTGTGGTTAGAACAGTGACTGGCCCATAGTTATATATGAAAACTACCAAGATAATGATCATATGTAAGCATGGAACGCTTCAGTTGTCATGCACGGAGAGGCTGTTCCAGGTTCTTTGTTAGGCGCCAAGGACACGAAGACTAAGGAGCCATGGTTTGGGGCTGTGGGGATCATCCAGTCCAGCTGGGGAGAAAGTTAGGCAGGTGTTTCTTTCTTACAGCAGGTGAGTGATGACAGCTGCAGGCCAGGCCAGAGCATATGGGAGAGTATGCAGGGGTGGGAGGCAGGGAGGCAATGGAGGGATGGGGTGGGAATGAAGGTCCAGGCGAGGCTGGTGCGGAGGCACAGGCTGGGGGGCTGAAGTGAGCAAAGCAAGTTGCAGGCATTGGTGGCTGGGAACACAGTGGAGACCCTGGAGCCTGTCCAGAGCTTAGGCGGAAGAGGCAAGGGGAAGGTGAGCTGGATTGTCAACTGCACCCAGCAAGCATTTTTGTCTATATCCTGAGCCCCTACAACAGTGCCTGGCACGTGGAAAACAGTAAGTAATTGGTTGACTAAAGGAAAGTGAAAGAAGAGGTTACAATGGAGGCAAGAAGAGATAATGACCCCAGTGACACCTCTGAGAGAGCCAGAGAGGGGAGGTCCTGAGCGATGGAGGGAGGAGGTGCCCAGCCTCCCCGTGACAGGAGGCAGGAGATGAGGGTGTGTGGGAAATACCTGTGGGACGGTGGTGAGGGTGGGGGAGTAGGAGCTGATGAGGGCCTGGCTTAGCCCTGGGCAAACTGGGAGGTGGAGCTACCACCCTGCTGGGGATGAGGGATGCGATAGAGGGGAGCACCCTGGGAACAGAAGAGGCAAGGGTGAAGGTGAGCTGGATTATCAACTTCACCCAGAAAGCATTTTTGTCTATATCCTGAGCCCATACAGCAGTGTCTGGCACGTGGAAAACAATAAATAATTGTTTGACTAAAGAAAAGTGGAAAAAGAGGTCACAATGGAGGCAAGAGGAGATAATGACTCCAGGGACACCTCTGAGGGAGACATTCTGGCCCTGAACATGGAGAGGATGCCCCATTTTGAGTTGGCAGTGATGAGGAATGGGAAGAAAGCTCTCAGAGACTGGGGAGATGACTGAGGGGCCAGAGCAGGTGGATGCTGGAGCCAAGGGAGGGTACCATGGGTGCCGTGGTGGCACTTTTCTCTCACACACCTCACCTGGCTGGTGTGGACACAGGGAAGGGGACTGGGGTCCATCAGAGCTTGCAGTGGCACCTGGCTGGTGTGATGGAGCAAAGCAATGAGCCACGGGGCCTCAGCTGGGGAGGGAAAGGCATACAGAAAGGACCCAGCTGCTTCCAAGAGAAAGGAGGTCAGGAGGCTGAGGCCAGAACAGCAGTAATGTGGGGTCCATTTCCTCTCACAGGTGGAGGTTTCTTGCCTTTGCTTTAATTCTTCCCCTACCACCATATCTGTATGTACAATTTCTTATCCTTCAAAGCTTCACTCAAATGTCATTTGAACTTCTCAGAGCTAAAATGCTCCCTCTGTTGAACTCCTGTCTTCCTTAGGGCTGTAATTATTTGCCCATCTCATTCTCATCTTTCTCATGAGAATGTAAGCTCCTGAGGATGACCTCAGGTTTCAACTTCACCCCCCCAACCCCTACGCCGCCCCATGGAAGCTGGTAAACTGCTTCCTGTGCAAGGCAGGTAAGCATGTGTGACACTAAACCATCACTTCCAACAGAATCAATTCTATGTCTGATTGATGTTCCCTTAGAATTAAAAAAAAGTAATTCTATCTGTAGATTCTCTTTCTGTAGAAAGGCAATGCTGCATGAGAGAAAGCATATACACTTTGAATCAGGGAAACACAGCTTTCCTTATTGGGGTAATGCATTAATGTCCTAGTGACCAGAAATGATATGTAAATAAACACAGCATGCACTCATGCATATAATAACAGATCACAAAAAGACACCCCTTGCTTGGGATGGCAAAGACAGCACCAAGACAAAGAATTTGCAAATGGAGTTCAGTCCCCACGTGACTGGCAGCCAGACACCTTTATGCAGAGCACATCTGTAAATTGTGGCCTCTGCAAAATGCCTGGCATACAGTAGATATTAAATAAAAGTAGCAATTATATTTATAGTTATAATTAGTACATTATTATTATTATGTACAGTACTCACCTGGCATTGCATGCAGACAAATCTTTGGATTAATATTCCTCTGCAGTTGAAGTTTTTCTATGTTAAAGATTCAAGTCATAGGCACACAGTAGCACAGTCTGTCTTGAAGAAGAAAAATGAAAGGCTATAGTAAATGACGCTATTAGAATTATACTTTCATCATTACAGAAGTAATATGACCCTGTTTTGGGGCTCCAAGCTCTCACTGATGCTGGAATTTAAAAGACAGGGTCTACACCAGAACCCTAGAGTAAAGGAGTGATTGTGGGAAGTCATATAAATGGATTTGATCTCTTGTTAGTGGTCCGTATTCTCTTGGTAGGGCTAGAGAAGTCCACTTACTATCAATAAAAGAGAATAAACACTTTATAGGAAGCTATTTTCTCTGTCACAAAATGTTTTATATGCCTGTCAATAATTGTAACTGTTAAATATGACATATTGATGAATGCAGTGGGACAGAAGGATGCTTTTTTCTGATTAGGGTGAAAAGATTTTATAGTCTTTATTTTATAGATGGAAGTAATCCAACTCACAAACTTCAGCTATCTATAATCTTCTATGGGAAGGAAATAAAAGAAAAAGAAAATTCTGAAAGGAGTTCTTTCAGCTAAGAGCCCAAGCCTACAGACCTTGCCCTTCTCAGAACTGGCTCCTACGGATGCCTGGAGGGCCTCAGGACCATTGCAGCCCTGGGTTCTTGGTCAGACCTGCGGGTAGGGTACACAGAGTGACTGTGTGGTTGAGAGGCCCATCTTCCTGGGAACTGGCATTTGTCTCTTACTCTCTCATGGAGATGAATTTGGCCATCTACATTGACCAGAAGTGGCAGTTGGAATGTTTATGGGTGAACAGAGGAAGCCAGAGACTCTTAGATTTGATAGTTAGAAAGGCAGAAGAACCAGATGTGGTTCTCTCTCTACAGAAAAGTTGCAAGAACAGTGCCACAAACACCCATTGATCCTTCTGGAGGATCTACCAACTGTTAATATTTTGCCACATTTATGTTTTCTCTCTGTAAATGTCCTTATACACATACATATATACATTTTTATTCTTATTTGCTGAGCCATTTGGGAATAAGTTGCAGATATCACAACCTTTACTTTCAAATACTCAGGCCATATCTCTAAGAACAAGGGTGTTCTCTTAGAAAATCACAATGCGATCATTGAGTTCTTGACATTGAATGTGGCTACAATACTGTGATCTGCATTGCAGTCCTGTTTAGTCTCCTTTAATCTAGAAGAGCTCCCCAGTCTGGCTTTGTTTTTGGCAACATTGACATATCTGAAGGGTAGAGATGTTGTTTTGTAGAAGCCTTTCAGGTTGGGTTTGCCTGATATTTCCTTGCGATTTGATTCAGGTTGTGCATGTTTTGGCAGGAATATCACATACGTGCTATTCTATCCTCTTTACTATATCATATTAGGAAGCATGTGATGTCAGTTTGTCCCATTAGTGGTGATATTGTTTGATCTTATGGTTTAAGTGGTATTTACCAGATTGCTTCACTGCAATGTACCTGGTCCCTTTTTGGAATTAATAAATAATTTTCAGGGAGACAGATAATGCGTTTTAAACTAAAAACACTTTCACAGTTGAATAGTGTTGATCACACTTTAGAAACTCAAGCCCATTGCTGCTGTTGGCAAAAGGAAGTTATAAAAATAAAAGTCTTCTCTCTTCAAAACTAGAAAAAGAAAAGTACTTTCAGGAAAAGGAAAAACCTTTTCCCCTTTTAAAATTTGGAAGACAGAAAATACAGAGGGGATAGTGGGTAAAAGCAGGCGAAAATGTGGGAACCAAATTAAAATATTCCTGACTTCTGGCATTCACCCAGAGTAAATGAACAGTGTGCATGCACTCTGAAAAGATAGAAAATGCCATATATATATTTATATTTGATGTGATGGGTGCAGAGTGGTGGTTGCTCCCAGCCAGGTCATTTCAATAACAACAGGAGACCACAGTTCCTGCTGAATGGCATCTTTCAGGCTGAAGAGCTTCTGCAGTCTCTCCACTTCCATACTGATTAGAATTGCTTGAGATACATCATAACAGTGTCAGTGCAGTGTTTATGGGGGAAATTGTCGCTGTCTCTTGCTTGTGGAAGGTGACATAATGGGATTTCTTCCCTTTGTCCTGGTGACAGGATGATGAGCACTGTGTGGGCTCCAGTTCCGCAGGCTTTGCCATTCAGGCATCCGGCGCAGCTGACAAGCCCGAGGATCGATGGAGAAGGTGTGTCCTGTCACTTGGGGGCCAGGGGGAGGTTCAGCAGACGATGGGGAGCCAGTGGGTGCCCCCAAACTTCTGTGTGAAAGAACACTTAGAAATGCTGGTCGACTGAACGAAAGTGGGAGGGACTAGACACCAAAGCTGGGGGCAGGGAAGCAGTCTCTTTCCTCCAGTCTGTTTCCTGGGAGGTTTCTGAGGTGCTGGGCCCAGAAGACTTTGGGGTTTGGTACCCAAGGTGCCCTTTTCAGGGTAGGTGTCTAGGTGCAGGTTTGATGCATCTTTACCTCTTGTCACTTCCTCCCCTACTCCCCAACCCCAAGTCACTGACATGATTTGTCTGTGTATTAATATTGTGTCTGGTTCCAGAAAGGTTTTAAGAAGTCTTGGTGTGATATATTATTAATAGCGTTGAGCTGCACATTTCAGTTGAGACAAATTAAACAATATGTACTGGCGTGAGGGGTTTGTGGAGGGAGGGAGGGGGAGTGAGAGGGAGAGAGAGAGCACGCGAGCCTTCATTTACCTTGTCATGTTTTCCAAGTGAACTAGACCATCTCTACCAGTACCACAGGAAAGGGGATGACATAGCAGTAAAACTGGAATAAATTAGTTAATTGTGAGTGCTTAGGTCCTGGTTATTTCAGGATTTTTAAGGTGATTTTATGATTGCCAACCTCTGCCTTGATGATTTTGATCATGGCAGAAGCTGCTGACTGGTTTCCCTGGCTAGACTTACACTTTCTGGTCCACTTTCTAACTTCCAGCAGAGTGAGATTTCAAGCACACAGACCTGGACACAGAAGTCCTCACGTGAACATTTTGTAATACAGCCTATTGCTGTCTAAAGACAACACTCCTTGTGACGATTTGTAATGATAATACTAGCAGCACAGGACTAGCGTTGCTGTTATGATCCTACATTTGTTGAGCCCATGCTATGTGCCAGGTGCTGTGCTAAGTACACATATTATTTGATAAATCCCTTATAACAACCCAATGAAGTAGTCACCATTAGGTATTCCCATTTAACATATGAGAAACTGAGGCTCAGGAAGCTAAGTGCCTTGCCCAAGGTCACGCAGCTAGCAGGTTGCTGAGCAACGTCTGGATCTAATTCTAGAGACTACACTGATCTTCTTAAGTCGTGCTTTGCCACCCGAAGGTCGAGTGTCTCCTGGCATTTGTACAGAGCAATGCTGATAATAGCTAATCTTTAGAGGGCATTGAATATGGATGAGGCACTGTTTCACACTGATTGACACTGCTATACATAATCAAACCTTGCAACAACCTGGTGTTTGGGGGAAGTGCTGTTATGATCATCTTTCCATCTTACAGATGGGGAAACCAAGGCACACACTGTCCTGTAGCTGATAAGTGGCGGGCCAGGCTTCAAACCCAGGCAGTCGGGAATCAGAGACTGCCCTGCTCATCACCCGCCATACTGTTTCTAGTACCTGGATTCAAGTGTCCAGAGCCAGGTGTCTATACATGCTAGTGTCTTTCAAGAGATGTCCCTGTTAACAAAAATAAAGTGACATTTGAAAACCCATAAACTGGCAGGGCCCTCCAGCTGTCATCTGGTTCTGTCCCCTCAGCCAAACCAAGTTCACCCCTGCTTTTTTGAAGACAGCTAATAGGCTCCATGGGTGTTAAGCATCCCCCGGGGATGGGGATTCTGCACCTCTCTTGGTTGCCTACGCCAGTGTTTTATCACCTCAGGATGCCACCAGACAGATGCCTTCCAGGTCTCTCAGCTGGAAAAATGACTATGAATAAAATAAATGAAGCTTTCAGTGATGGAAGCTCCTGATGGGGCTGACAATGGGGTATTTCCCAGCATCTGTCTCCTGCCACTTGGAGATCATCTTTTTATTGCCCAAAGATGCTGCTACTGTTTTGTCGCCGGTCACTAACCAGCCGGCCGCTCAGGTACTGGAGTCCAGAGCTGCCTCATTATTCAGTGCCGTCAATGTCACACCCTAGACTGCAATACATTATCATTCAAATGAGCCAGCCACAATGGAAGAAAAAAATATGCAAGCTGATTTCTCTCCAACGTCCTTTTCCCAGCACTCCCTAATTACAGCCGGCAGTTGATTGGGACAGTTGAACATGGAGGCTGATGGGGCCAGCCATGGTGTTGCCATCTAAGCAAAACACAAACAATGCATAAACTCGCTGTCTGCATTAGGTAAGCAGGATTTTATTCACAGCTCAGTGGTGTACAGTGCCCTGAATTTATCAGTCAAAGGTCTGTTACAGTGTTTCTCTTTTTGGTTCCATATTTTTGGTTCTTTCTCTCATTTAAAAAATCTGATACATTAGTGACCTTGGCTTATCCCTGTTTCCTGTTTGCCTTGTCCTTGGGAGTGGTTTCATGATGGATTTTTTCCTATGAAATGCTCAATATTTTTCCAAGGATGAATGAGCTCCCATGCTGTATTCTCTGTGCATTCATTCATTCATTATTCATTCTTCAGACAACCAATATTTATTGAACACCTACTAGTGCTAGAATACTGTGCTGGGTGTTGAGGATATAAAACAGACATTACCTCTGCTTACCATGGCTTTAAAGGCTAGTGACAGAGCTGGGTATTTAACAAACAGTCAAACAGTCACATGATACGCTTTTGCAAATTATGATAAGTGCCCTAAAGAAAAAGAAGAGAATGTTCATATTCTTGCATGCAATCTAAGTATATAAGAGAAATGCTTGTCCTCGGCACTAAGAATGGGCACAAAATGCACCTCATATTCTTCTCCAAATAACATTTTTCCTAGGGTACACTCCTAAGAAAATGTATTAACTCTTAAAAAAATGTATTAACTTTCAAAGTGGTCTGTTTTTCTGAGGGAGAATTGGATTATTCATGAAGTTCTCTGACCTCGATGATAATCTCATCCGTTTTCTCGAACCCATTTCATCAGCTTTGATTACTGCTGTGTGATGTTCTGTGTCCCGTCGGTAATATTTAGAGCTTGGGATAGTTGAATGTTCAGCATGAGGAAGACAACCTTCCTGCATTCTCATTTGGCAATTTTGTCTTTAGGTTTTCCCTGTGTTCCAGACACTGTCCAGTTCAGCTCTCTGTTCTTTTCACCTGAAACACAGAGTTTACCATCAATGAGCTCAGATAATTTTTAATACATTGTGGTGAGTGCTACTATTCATTCACTAGACAAATATTTATTCAGCATCTGCTTCATGGTCTTTCTGGGTCCTGGAGATCTAGGGGTGAAACAGGTCGAGTCCCTCCTCTCCCAGAGCTTATGGTGCACTGAAAGGTATCATGCAATTACACTAAGGCAAGAAACCTGCTATGATGGGGGAGGCCAGGGAATAGAATGGGGGTGCACGGACTTGGGGTTGGGAACCAGGGAAAAGTTGTGAAGGAGATGACACCTTAGCTAAAAGAAGAGTGTGTGGCATTGGCCAGGCATAGGGGTGTTGATGGTGGGGGAGAGCAGCAGATCTGGTGTGAAAGAGAGAAAACCTGATGCATTTTAAGAATTGAAAATTCTGGGGTTGGAGAATGAGCTGTTGCAATGGATGTGGCTGAAGAAGTAAATAGGGGTTGGGAATGACTTTTGAGGCCCCGATAAGGGATCTGATGGTGGAAGGGAGTAGAGAGATCAGGTTTGCTTGTAAGACTGTGTCCTGAGGCTAACGCTGGAGGTGGCAAGAGCTGTTGGGGACCTGTTGCGGGGTCTACACAGAAGTGGGGATGGAAGGGCATGGACTCAGAGACATTTGTGAGATGGCGTCAACCAGACTGAGGGTCTTCTGTAAAATGTGAGAGATTAGGGTGAAGGAAGATGCCACTGAGGAGGCAGGAAAGGGGACAGAGGCAAGGATGTCAGCTTTGGACCATGCCTGGCTTTTTTCACTTTTTTTTTTTTTTTTGAGACAAGATCTGGTTCTGTCGCCCAGGCTGAAGTGTAGTGGCGAGATCTCTGCTCACGGCTACCTCCGCTTCCCAGGCTCAAGTGATCCTCCCACCTCAGCCTCCCAAGTAGCTGGGACTACAGGCATGCACAGCCACACCCAGCTGGTTTTGTATTTTTTGTAGACACGGGGTTTTGCCATGTTGCTCAGGCTGGCCTTGGACTCTTGAGCTGAAACTATCTGCCTGCCTTGGCCTTTCAAAGTGCTGTGATTACAGGCATGAGCCACTGTGCCCAGCCTTTTTTTTACTTCTTTTAGGAGCATGCGCAGAGCTGAGCTGCTGTTTCGCTGTTTTCCTTTTAAAATCTTCACAGTGTTTTGTAGCCTAATTGTACTGTAATTCATACAACTAGTCTCTTTTTGATGGAAAATTAGGTTGGTTTGTTTTTTACTATTATAAACCATGTCATTGGGAATCTATGGCTTCAGGGGAATTTCTAATAGTGGGATTGCTGGGTCAGAGGGGTTAAGAAACTCGCCAGTGTCTCCCAGTCAGTGAGTGGCAGAGCTGCTGTTCCAACTTTATTGGAAGGGCTAGGTCCATGGCCTTTCAACTCTGCTGTGCTGTACACTCCCAGGCCGAGTGACTGGGAACTTTGAATCTCAATGTTCTTCTTTTGTGGAAGGAAGACCAGCTAGCAGCAGGGTTGGGAAGTCACTTGGGGAGCTTCTTAAACATGCAGCTTGCTGCACCTTTGGAATCAGAATCTCTGGAGACAGGCTTGGAAACTGACATGTTGAATTATGTCCCTGACACTTAAGCGGCCAGTTGATCTTGATCCTGAGTCCTATATTGAAACTACTGGCCCCTTCTCAGAGATCTCCAGCTTTAAAATCGCAGAATTCAGGACAGACAGTCCAAAAGCAGCACTGCCCTCTGTGTCAGTTCCTCCAGGAAGTCAGAGGAGAAGGTGGGAAGGAGGACCCCTCTCCTATGGTATCCTGTGATGCCATGCTGGATAAAGAAGCTCAAGTGCCCAAATGTCCGCCCATCTCATGGACCAGGAGGCAGGAAGTTATGCTGTGGGCTGCATTCCTACTCTATCCCATCCCTCCACTCCCTGGTAAGGCAATGTGCTCATGCCTGGACTAAACTCTTACCTGTGATTAGCAGATCAGCAGTGGGCCTATTCAGTGCTATATCTAGCACACAGCAACGTCCCTTTGACCAGGAAACACTTCACTGCAGTAGAAAGGTGCCAAGAAAGAGGTATTTCCTTCCCCTCAGCCTGGAAAGCCACTGCTGGGGTGTCCCACCCCACACTGTTTACCTCTCAATTCACAGTCTACCAGCTCCATGTTGGAATCACCCAGGGCTGGCTGGAAAAGTCCAGATGCTAAGGCCTCAGCCAGAGATTCTGATTGAATTGGTCTGTGAGGGCCCAGGGCAAAGTTCCCTCAAGTGACTCTAATGTTCAGCCAGCTTTGAGAACCACTGTGCTATGTCTTATGTCCCCTCTCTTGGGGCAAGGTGGGCTATAGCTTCCCTGGCTTCTGTGGGGCTGGCCCAGCCTAGCACTGATGTGGCCATGGGCATGGCCCATGGGTCACCTCCTGGGCAGCCAGACAACAGAATAGGGTCAGCTCTGAGACTCTAGCTGCTCCCAGAGCCTGTCCTGGAGGAGGCATGTCTGTGCAGATCAGAATGCACCCCAGCTCCCTCACACCACCTGCCAATACAGCTTGCACGCAGCTTGGCCTCTCTACTCACAGGCAACAACCCCTTTTCCTTTTCTGAAATTAGAATGTTTGTAACAAGCACTTGCATCGGTTCCTGTTGGCTATGGAGTGGTGTGATGCACCAGCAGTGTTGCTCAGGGTTTATGACTGAAAAAAATTGTTAGGTGAAAAAGGAGCTTTGTTCCCAGAGGGCTCTTTGAAGTGGCACTATTAATTTGGAAGCATTAGCCACCATGTTCTGGGCACCCGTACCTTGATTTTGTGTCATAGCTGGTGACAGAAATAACAATCAATCGCTGATTATGTGCCACCATGACCACCTCTCTCATCTCTCTAGACCTCTGTGTTTATTCACCTATAAAACAAAGAGTTGTGCTTTTGTGAGATTTTCTGCTCCTGGTATCCTGTGCATCTCTGAAGGGTAATTAAGTCAATGCTGATGCTCCTTGTACTGCCCTTCTCATTGGAAGAGTATTAGTCACAAGCAGCATAAGAACTCAGGAAGCATTTAAGCTGAAAGCTGAAATACTGACTTTAACTAGAAACATACTCAACCAGACATTTTGCCATCCCCAGTATGCCAGACAGAGGATATGGGGGATGATGCCTTTAAATGTGCATTTCTGGCATACACAGTGTCTGACCCCTGTAATCCCAGCACTTTAAGAGGCCAAGATGGTTGGATCCCTTGAGGTCAGGAGTTTGAAACAAGCCTGACCAACATGGTGAAACCCCATCTCTACTAAAAATAGAAAAAAATAGCCAGGTGTAGTGGTGCAGCCTGTAATCCCAGCTACTCAGGAGGCCGAGGCAGGAGAATTGCTTGAACCTGGGAAGTGCAAGTTGCAGTGAGTGGAGATTGTGCCACTGTACTCCAGCCTGGGTGACAGAGTGAGACTCCATCTCAAAAACAAATGAACAAATAAAAATAAAAATAAATGTGCATTTCCACTGCTCTGGAATGAGGAGTTTTTGCAGGGGAACGAGTGCCCCACAGCCCCAGCTGTCCAGGGGATATAGCGTTCTGAGAGGGGCTCCATGGAGCACTGCTTCCCATTTGGAGTCAGCCTCTACGCTTGGCAGCTGTGGGCCCTGGCTGAGAAAGAGGCTGGGGGGAGGCCTCTAGGGGAAAGGGGGAGTGCCCAACTGACCAGGACATTTGTGTTCCATAGCACTTGAATGGATTTTTATCATGGGCTGGCTGGCTCTCTGCCCTCTCAAATCCCTGGGTAGCAGCTGAGCTGGGACCTCCATGCCTGTACACTCAGCTGGCTACAGGCTTCTCCGGGACTGATTCTGGGCTTAGAGGGGTGGGTGAGCAGCCCTCAGCGATCAGCACTGAGTCTGGCTGTGGGTCCACTCTGGCCTTTCCTCCTGGCTTTGGCTCTAATCTCAATTAATGTGTTCTAAGCTGCAATTAATGGAAAACCTCACTGATAGTGGTTCTAATAAAGAATACATATGATCTTACATAACTTGAAGATCTAGTTAGATAGATGCCAGGCTTGGCTATTTGTAGAGTAATGACATCAAGAAAGACCCATATTCTTTGTGCCTCTCCCCTCTGCCATCTTCGATGTTAACTTCTTCATCTGGCTGGTAGCAAGATGGTTTTTGCTGTTACAGGCGTCACATGTGGATGTGATGATATCCAAAGGAAGAAGAAAGACTGTCTCTTTCTGTGGCTTTCTCTTAAGAGAGAGGAAATTTCCTCTCACATCTCATAGGCTCTGGTTCAGTCACATGTCATGGGCTCTGGTTCAGTCACATGTCTGTTGGGATTGTTTGATTGGCTTAGATTAATCATCTGTGGTAGAATGGACTGGAGGAGTCAACTCAATGTTTGCCATTATTTCTCGTGTGTCTGTTTTCTTACGTGATAGTGTGAGCTGTCTGTTTTTTTCTTTTGCTTAGTCTTCTTCTTTAGCTATTTGCCAATTAACTCTCTTTTTACCTTCCAGTTCCATTGCAAGGCCCTTCTGAGTTTATTGCAAGTGGACACGCCTAATCTAGATTCTAAGGAGTCCAGGAATTACAAAAATCACATCTTGTCCATTGTTCCTCTTGGCCTGATCTATCTACCTCTAATTCAGATAGTCTTCACTCCTGACCTGTGCCCACTGACCTCAGGGAAGATGGAACTGAGCTGAGCCCAAAAGTAGAATTGTGGAGAGCATACAGGAGAGACCCTTGAAGCATAAGCTGGGAGTCTGCCAGCAGGAAACCCTGTGGTTAGAGGAAATTGTATTCTTCTGTGTATACATGTGCATGCATGCAGATACATGTGTGTGCATGTACACAGTCAGCATAGACTATGGTACGCACCCAGTTAGACCCAACTGGACCTGCGCACATACCTATCTTTGTATCTCATGCCTGGCTTTGTTGGTCTCTCAGATTTTCAGGCAACACTTGCTATGTTTTGCAAAAGTTTTGGGGTTGCTCTTTTAAGAAATGAAATTGCCTTCCAGATGCTTCTTTCACTTATTTTTTCCTCCACTTGACAGAGCTACCTAAACTTCCCATTCAGGGGCTCTAAAGAGAAGTGTATCATTTCATGCTCCCTTGTTTAGCTTTTCCAAATCTAAAGCCAAAGCTGGCACAGCTACTGATTAATAGAAATCAAAAGCAAAGGCTGGGCTTTTGATGGGAAAACTGCTGCATTAGAGAGGGCTGGTTGTTTTACAATTGCAGGGTAAGGTCCATAATATTACCCACCAGTGAATAGCCATTAGATTGCAAATTACTGATCACTTTGCTGGACGGCTCAGTCATCCTGTAATCATGATCATAATATCCCCCTGTAATGGTCAAGCCCAGGCACCTACCAGGAGCCTGGTTGCTGAGGCGCCAAATTGCTGGGCTGTGTACAGTAATGATTATCGCAGCAGGAAGGAAGAAAAGCTGCCCCGAAGTCCTGGGTGTGTGGCATTCTGTCCTAGTCCCTCATTAGAAAGGAGAAGGGCTGATGGAAATGACTCTAGTGTTCCCTCTCTCCAGCGTTCTACTCACTGGGGGTCTAACTTTGTGTGGCTATCAGGTTCACACAGTGTCTTGGGCCAGTTGAGTTGTGAGTCCCAGGCTGACAAGTAGAAAAGGAAGGTTGTTCTTTTATCCCCAGCCTTTTGCTGTGGTGAATTGTGCCTGTGTGTGTATGTGTGCACACCCACCTGTGTGTCTCTGGTGATGTATTGGGCATGAAACAGACAGAATGTTTACAGTTATTAAGATGTGTGTATGTGTGTATGACAGAACATACAGGGGAGCCTGTAACTTTTCTATATTTTTAACTTGGGTCATGGCTTTATATCTTACATGTATGTTACATGTGTCCTTTTGTGGTACAAATATGAAAAAGAAAAAGAAGAGGCAAAGCTGATGGAGGGATGAGCCCTTAGCTCAACACTTGGCTGATCTAAGAGTCCCATGGGAAGCAGATGGCATGCTCCAGGGGGCAGCTGGGGAGAGTTAGGGCTCCTGACAGATGCACCGGCAGAGTCAAGAGCAAACAACAGGGGCTGGTGACAGGAAGAGGCCTCACTCACTCCCAGGCCCAGGGGTCAAAGGGAGGGAACTGAGGCTGCAGAAAAGGCTTCTGGGAGAAAGAGAGAACCTGACTTCACTGTCCTTTTGCCCTCCTTTCTCTTATTACTGCCTTTTCTTGGCCAAACCCAACCAGAAGGCAGAGGGCAAGGGAGCCTCTAGGTACTTTCTGCAAAGGGAGAGCAGGCAAGGAAGGTGCCGGGGGATGTAGAGAGGGAATGTGGACGTAGCCAGCACTCAGCCCAACATGGATTTGAGAATGGGGTGTCTACCCATTGGCCGGCAGGAAGGGACTTTTGGGCCCTGCCTGGATTGGGTTTCTAAGGTCTGCTGACTGGGAATTACCGTGGCAGGCTGTAGACCTGCCCTGCCTGCTGTGCCCACATGCTTGGTCCATGGGGACAGTGATTCCTCAGCATCCACCCAGCTTCAGTTCCTGCCCAGCACTTTGTTTGCCTCTGGCTTCTGGGTTCCAGAAAATGATACGAGATGTCTCCCTGGCAGTGAATGCCTTGAGCCAGACTAGAGGGGAGGAGGCGCTTTGGATAGGAGCTTGGGGGCACGTGGGTGAGTGGAGGAGTCTCCCACAGGCTCAGAGCCTGGACATAAGCCTTGGCCATGGCTTGCATGGAGGTTCTGGATGGGCCCTCGTCTGTATTTCACTTCCCTTTCTAATTTGGTAGACATGATGTCCTGCATAATTTTGTAAGGAACCACACACCCCTCGTCAAACCTCCTTGCAAGCACAAGGGAATGCTAGATGAGAAGGGAGTGTAAGGTTGGCATTACTTCAGCTCCCCCAGAAAAATACCATTCCCTGCCCTGCGAACCTGTTTGCCAAACAGCTTTTAGCAAGGCTGAACTTGTGACAGGAAAAGACTCGGATGGCATTCTGTAAAAGTAAAGAGTAAGGAAAATAGCAAATGGGAATAGTGTGCCTCCTCTACACTAGGTGTGCTCTAAATGCTTTACCTATGTTATTTTGTTTAATCCTCATGACAACCCTATGAATCAGGTACATAGCCTGTCCCCACTTTTCGGATGAGGAAACTGAGGCACAGAGAGATTAAATTACTTGCCCAGCATCACACAGGTGGTAAGCAGCGGAGCTAGGATTCAAACTTGGGCAGGCTGGCTGCAGAATTATGCTCTGTCCCCTTTTCCTTCTTGGCTAACTTCTCCTTAGTAGGTGCCAAGAGACAGGATGTTCCTAAATATGAACGGAGTGTAGAGCTGGAAGGCGCTTTGGGATTCATTTAGTCCCCTCTTTGTATTCTTACAGTGGAGGAAACTGAGGGCTCCAGGGGTTTAGTGATCGGGTCTCTGGGTCCCTCCTCTGGAAACACTGGGCAGCTGAAAGGTGGCCAGCTGTGCCTGGTGATATTCTGGCAATTTTCCTAGCTCTGTTTACCAAGTAAATTTCTTTGAAGCAAAGTTCCTTTTATCCAAGAAGCAATGTGACCTCGAATCTTGTTTTCATAAAACATCTCTGACGTTAGCCACATGAGGCGAAAGCCCTGGAGGTGTTTGTGCTGCCCTTGTGCTCCCTGAATCTGATGCTGTCTCTGTTTCTACTGTGAATAACAGTCAAGCATCAGGCCGTGGGGAGCCCAGGGGCCAGGTGAGCTGGGCATGCTGGGGCACAGATAAAAGGAGATCGTTTATCAATTTCCAGGGGATTCAGGGGCACCTGAAGATCTTTGTCTACAGAGGTCCTTGGCCCACCCTGCCAAGTGGCTGTCACAAAGAACAGAGTGTCTTGGGCCATGTGACCATGGGGGAGGGTGCCCAGGCCTCCGAGGGGGCTGCCAGCTTCTGAGCTGTTGATTCCATGACTCTGGGATCCAGTGCTGCAGAGAAAGGGCAGCATTCTTCCTGCTGAGGCTTGGTCCAAATGGCCCCATGGCTTTCTTTTCTCTGGGATCAGCAAGGCTACTGTTGAGAGGGACAATTGAGGTTGTTGTCCTGGCCTGGCCCAGAGACACTTCTGCCAGATGCAGAGCTGGCTCCCTGGGGCCGTCCTTGCCACATCTGCCCTCCAGATCATTGGGTGCTCATAGGCCAGCGCCACACAGGGGCTCTGTGCCTTCCCACCTCCTGGCAGCTGAGCCCTGGAAGGGCGACTATACCCTGGTCTAACCCAGACAGCCCAGGGGCTAGTGAAGAAGGCCCCCACTTCTCCCATGTGCCCAATGTATTTTAGTTTTCCTCTTGGATACAGAATTGAGATAGAGATATTCTCTGCCTAAAGGAGAAATTTTGTGCTACATTGGAGGATGTCCATGTACCCTTGTTTCCCAAACTGCACTCTCAAAGGGGTAAGCATGCCATCCTTGTAGCATAAATGAGAAAGCAGATAGAACTTGGTCTCTTAGGGGAAGGTCCTGCTATCTTTCCATTTTATGGATGCTTTTTTTTTAAGTCCCTGATCATGACTGTTTTGAGAAGGCTAAGCATGGCCTGGACAACATCTACTCTTGGTTTAGGGGCAAATGCTATTTCAAGTAGTGAGTGAGAGATCTCAGGCCTGGATTTGGTAACTAGGGGAGAAATAAAGAAGAGGTATTATGAACTGCTTTGGTTCAAGGCATTTTAGTATTTGGTCAAGGGACCCAAGAATTCCTAAATCCTGTCCCAGAATGGCCAGCATCCCCTCAAATGATTTTCTGCATCACCTGTGCGGGGCAGGGTTGAGCAGGAGACAGATGGCATGGTTAAACTGAGTAATCGGAGCAGAGTTTTGTAAAGGAATGACTTATAAAAGTGTGGGTAGGATTTAGAGAAATGAGCAAAAGACAGTGCAGTATCCTGGGCTAGCAACAGTGAGGCACCATTACCACTTCTAGGCCTGCAAGGGCCCGGGGGGACGTCGCTCCTGCATGCCGGGGAGAGAGATACAGCTCTGAAAGACAGCCTACCGACATACAGCAGCTATAGACTGTGGAGGAGGAGAGTAGCCAGTCAGCCACCATCTGGACAGGAGGGATCGGGTGTAATCAACCTCATTCTCCTTCCATGCTCCCATTGGCCAGTTCCTCTCATAGTCCAAACCCAGCCAAAGCCAGAGAGAGAGAGTGAGCCTGTTGATGTAGCCCACAGGGTCACCTTCCTGAGGCACAAAGCAGGTGGACAAGGGTTGAGAGTACATTTAGAGGGGCGAGTGGGGTAAATGGAATGTACCCAGCACATCTTCATGTCACCTGAATCCCATCATATTTCTAACTCCCAGCAAATATTCATAGAAACACCCCAAATTGCCTGCACACTTGCAGTTTGTGCCACCCCTTCTCCATAATTTTGACTTCTTATTCTCATTTTATTTGTCTAGCAATGATTTTCATAAACATTATTTACATTTTACTATTTTGTTAAACACATGAAAGGGTTGTTACATCTCTCAGAAGTATTGGACTTTAGTGTCTAATTCAGTGGCTCATAGCTGGGAACAAATTGCCCCCCTCTGCAGGGAACATTTCTCAATGTTTGGAGACATTTTTGGGAAGGGTGCTACAAGCACTTTGTAGACAGAGGCTAGGCCAGTATCCTGCAATGCACAGCATTGCCCCCAAATGACAGAATTATCTGGTGCAAATGTTAACAGTGCTGAGGTTGAGAAACACTGCTCTGAGTGGAGAAAGGTTTGGGCTCTGCTAAAGAGAATCAGAGAACAGGTGAAAGGAGAGATGGACTTTTGTGTTTTTTGTTTTGCTTGGGCAGGGGGAGGCTATCTCGGAGGAAGTTTCCATATTCGGTCTTTGGGGAGGATGGTCTCCTTTAGGGGCCCAGCTGGGCTGTTTGGGCTCACTCCCTGGGCATCCTGGGTATCAGCTGGATTGCAGGATTCAGGATCTGAAAAGCCAGACTGGGAGCTCTTGTGGGGAACATCTTGAGCCATGTAGATGACCTTCTTAGTTTGCCTGCCCTTTGTGGCTGCTGGAATTGGTACAGCACACTCTAAAGAACTATTTCAAGATGGTTCAGCCAGACCCGCAAGGTCTGGCAGAGTTCTTGCCTTTCTCAGGCTTTGGGGTTCTCTGCATTTCAGCTCAGAGCTCTTAGAATTTTAATAAGTAGGGACTTACAAAAAGTCCTGAAATAGTTCTCAGGACCTGAAGAAAATGTCCTAGCTCAGAAAGTAAACGAATTCAGTCAGCTGTCCTTTGTTAACTTGCTGATTAAACCTAGTCTTTGTTTCTTTTTTCTATTCCTTCCTATACCCATTGCCGGGTTATTTTCCTGCCTATTTGGGCCTGTATTAGAGCACAGCAGAGGGCAGGCAGAGGAGAAAACTCCGTATCAGCCTCCTTTGGCAAGTGTGTAAAAGACATGATGAAAAGATGTAGAAGTCATGACTACAATTACCTGTAAAAATCAGGATTATCAGTTACCCTTGCCATTCCTCTCTCCATCACTTGGCTGTGTTATCACTTGAATGACATTAATATTTATTACATTTAATTTATTTTTTAAGCAAACAATTCATTTACATTGTTTAAAACCAAAATAACAAAGGATGTAGATAGCTTGTTCAACCTGTGGCCTGCAGGGCTGTATGTGGCGTAACACAAATTCATAAGCTTTCTAAAAAAAAATTATGAGATTTTTTTTTTTTTTTTTTGCAATTCTTTTTAGCTCATCAGCTATTGTTAATGTTAGTGTATTTTATGTGTGGTCCAAGACAATTCTTCTTCTTCCAATGCATCCCAGGGAAGCCAAAAGATTGGACATCCCTGATTTAGATAAAGGAGAGAAAGTCTCTCTTCCCACCCCAGCCTTCCTCTCTTAAAAGGCAGTATCTACCCAGACAGATAGCTATGGCTATACAAACAAATATGTATATACATTAAAAAATTTTTTTTCATCCTATACAAATAGCAGTATATTTGCTTTTTTACTTACGAATATGTCTTGGAAATCCTTCCATGTCAGTAAAGAACTTTCTTTTTTCCAAATGAATCTATGGTATCATTTGGTTATACCTTAATATATTTGGCTAAAAGTGACTTTTTTAAAAAAAAGCCTTCTTTATCTATTTCAAACCAGAAAGAACAGTCAACTGAAAACCCAAAACAAACAAACAAAAACTTATTTGGAAGTTTAGGCACGAGAGACTACTTGCTTCTATCATTTTGTAAAGCTTTCATTTTCTCATCTTACTGAGATTTTCAGATTTTTTTTCTGCATTTGCTCCTTAACAGAAAGCCTCTGTGAAATAGCTGTTCAGCACCATAGAATGTCCCAAAGGTTTGGATGCTGCTTGTGACTTAAATGATGTCTATTTTATTAGTAAATGTTTATTATCTTTTCTTATGAAAATCCAGCCTGAGCCAGTTGAATGATACGGACTCCAGAAAAGCCTGTTTGGGCCTGGGACAAGATATTGAGCCTCCCTGTTCCCAGTTTTTCCATTTTTAAAAACTGGATAGTATCCTGGAGCCTTAGTAGCTTTAAAGCTTTATGCTGGGCGGGACCAGCTCAGCTTCAGAAGTAAGAGCCTATCTGTACTGTTTTTCTGTGGTACATCCAGGATGTCTGTGAAAGATGAACACATTTTAAGTAAAGAAAGAGCTTGCTGCATTTGGAAGCCAAAGAGAGGGCAGGCAGGAGAGCCGTCGGGGTGTACAGCGTTGTGGGGCTCCGGGGCTTTGAAATGCTTTTCAGTGTTGTCACTTGAATGTCGAACACGTTATTCTCAGTGGACACTAAAGAGAAGTACAGGTACCGTGGGCTCCAGGGGGATTCATTATTCAAGGCACAAAATTTCCTTCTCCGGCCTGCAACGCATTATAATTCAAATGAGCCCAGCACAATAGAAGAAAAATATGCAAGCAGATTTCTCTCTGTCGTGTTTTGTCCCTCCTCTCTGAAGCCCTGTAATTACAGCAGGCAGGTGGAGCATCTGGGGTGTGGGGGAGTCCAGTGTGTTTTTACCTTCCCGGGAACGCGACTTGCCTACCGCATCAATATATTTTATTTTTAATTAAGCGCTTATTGCAAAATCGGAGTCCCTGTGCGAAAGCCTGATTCAAAACTTTTTTTTTCTTCCTGTCGTTCTCTGAGATGCCGCTGCTATCACTGTCTCAAATTTCCTCTTACATTTTGCTCTTTGAGTGCAGTCGTGCTGGCCTTTCCTGAGCTTAGCAGCTCTGAGGTGGCCCGATTGTCAGGCCTCCGCCTCCTTTTCCCCAGTCCCGGGTCGGTCTCTCCTGGCGCACCCAGCAGCGCCACGAGCCGGGTAGGTCCCCGGGTCCCCTCTCCACTGACCGCGCGATCATGCGGGCGGGCGGGCTGTGTTCCCCAGAGACCGCCCGCCCCGCGGTGGGGGCGGTGGAACCGCAGAGGCCATGGGACACAGCGACCTCAGGCCTCGCAGTGCCGCTGGCGGGCCCCGCGGCCCGGGTACCGGGAATGGCCGGAGCTTGGCGGGCTCTGGAGCAGGAGTCCCGCCCCGAGGAGGCGGCGGGATCTGAGGGTCCGTGGTCGCGGCACTTTGTCCAAGACCCCTAGATTGGCCAATAGGAGACCGGAAGGGTGCCGGGAGGGCTGGTGGGGCCGACACGCCGGGGCTGGGGGGTCCTTGCCTCTCTCCGACGCCCGCCCCCGGGGAGGCAGAGCGGGGCAGCCCCGGGCCTCTGCAGAGCCCGGCTTTCCTAAGCAGGGAGGTCGGGGGTCCCTGGACCGGGGGTGCGGCAACTGCCGTCCCCGGATGACCCCGGCCCTGAGGCCCTCGCTCCACATCCCGGTGGCGTGGCGGGGAGGGGAGGCACCTGGAGTTCCAGAGATGAGAACTGATGCTTTGTGGGGCGACAGGCCTCGGCGGGATCCCTGCGAGCCAGTGGCCCGGGCGGGTGCAGCCCCCGGATTCCAGCGGGTGCAACCCCAGTCCCCGCTTCGGGAACCAGGCACTCGATGCAAGTGGCTTCCCAGCCACCCGCGGGCCCTGCCTATGCTGCGCCTCGCGGGGTGACTCCCGCCTCGGCGCAACCCCACCCTTGCCTCGGAGCCTCCCAGGGGCAAATTGAAGCAAGGTCAGGGTTGGCCCGGGATGGTGGAGGGAGATTGAGGCAGCAGCCAATGGGCTGGAAGGTCCGGCAGTATTTGCATTTCACCAGGCACGGGAGGGTCAAAAGGGTGTTTTCAGGAAGACCAAAAGGAGAAACGGGTACCCATATGCGGCCGAAAGAGGGGCTGAGACTGGTCGTGGGGGCCTTGCCTGCCCCATGGAGCTTCCTCAGGCCTGCTGCCTCTGTCCATACCTCCACTTTCCTGGGTGCCCTCTGCAGGGCATGGACGGGTACTAGGGTCCGGGGCACAGAGAAGAGACGCAGATCCCTGCAAAGAAGGGTGGGGACAATGGGGACTGATTGCTGCATCGGCCTGGGGAAAGGGCAGGTCTTCAAGGGGCCAGTGGGGGCTCACAGGGCAAGACCTGGTTTCCCGCGCAAGCCAGGACTTTCTCAAGATGTTGTGGGTCAGTGCTGTGACTGCATCTGGACGCGACCACTCCTGGCCATCCAGGAACTAGGACTGGGGCTCTGTGATGTTTCCTCTTTTACGACGTCTATTGTATTTTTCTTTGTCATTACAAAAGCAGTACATGTTTATTGTAGAATTAATGAAGAATGCAAACATACAAAAAGAAAACAAAACCATATATTCTCATTAAACAAACATATTCTCATTAGCTAGAGGCAAACTTTCTTGTATATTCTGAGTACAAACACAGTTATTCTGTGGGATAACTGGCTTTTTCTTTTTCTAAACAATACACTGAATATCTTTCCACGTGAGCGTCCTTCTAATGAATACAATTTAATAAATATACTCTCTTCCTCTCTTCTTAATGATTCTACAGAACTTTCACTGTAGGGATGCAGTGTGATATTTTAAACTATTCTATTACAGGGCTTCTAGGATGTTGCTAGTTTTTGCTTTTTTTTTTTTTTTTTCCTTCTGTCCACACTATTCCAGGGTCATTCTCTTGCTGGTTCACTATGCATGTCCTTAATTATTTCCTTAAAATCTATTCCTCAAAACGCCTGGGCCAACTGTTCTGCATTTTTAAAAAGTTTCCCTACATTTTGTCAAATCGACCTTTAGAAAGATTATGTCAATTGATACTTCTACCTGCAGAAAATGCAGAAGTCTGTTGCCAGAATTCCATCCTTACCAATCATAAATATTAGTCTTCTTTTTTGTTTTGTTTTGTTTTTTTTTTGAAACAGAGTCTTGCTCTTTCCCCAGGCTGCAGTGCAATGGTGCAATCTTGGCTCACTGCAACCTCTGCCTCCTGGGTTCAAGCCATTCTCCTGCCTCAGCCTCCTGAGTAGCTGGGATTACAGGTGTGCACCACCACACTCAGCTAATTTTTGTATTTTTAGGAGAGATGGGCTTTGACCATGTTGGCCAGGATGGTCTCTATCTCTTGAGGCAGGCATGATCCACCCTCCTCAGCCTCCCAAAGTGCTGGGATTACAAGAGTGAGCCACTGCGTCTGGCCTAGTCTTTTTTTTTTTCTTTTCTTTTCTGTCTATTTTTAAATTGGAGTATTCATCTTTTTCTTACTGATTTGTAAGAACATTGTATATGTTCAGTCTATTAATTCTCACATGTTTTGCAATCTTGTTTTCAAGTTGGCTTCATCCTTGGGATGCAAGGCTGGTTCAACATATGCAAATCAATAAACATAAGCCATCACATAAACAGAACCAATGACAAAAACCATGATTATCTCCGTAGATGCAGAAAAGGCCTTTGATAAAATTCAGCACTCCTTCATACTAAAAACTCTCAATAAACTAGGTACTGATGGAATGTATCTCAAAATAATAAGGGCTATTTATGACAGACCCATAGCCAATATCATACTTAATGGGCAAAAGCTGAAAGCATTTCCTTTGAAAACTGGCACAAGACAAGGATGCCCTCTCTTACCACTCCTATTCAACATAGTATTGGAAGTTCTGGCAAGGGCAATTAGGCAAGAGAAAGAAATAAAGGGTATTCAAATAGGAAGAGAGGAAGTCAAATTGTCTCTGTTTGCAGATGACATGATTATGTATTTAGAAAACCCCATCATCTCAGCCCCAAATCTCCTTAAGCTGGTAAGCAACTTTAGCAAAGTCTCAGGATACAAAATTAATGTGCAAAAATCACAAGCATTCCTATACACCAATAATAGACGGAGAGCCAAATCATGAGTGAACTCCCATTCACAATTGCTACAAAGAGAATAAAATACCTAGTAATACACCTTACAAGGGATGTGAAGGACCTCTTCAAGGAGAACTACAAACCACTGCTCAAAGAAATAAGAGAGGACACAAACAAATGGAAAACCATTCCATGCTCATGGATAGGAAAAAATCAATATTGTGAAAATGGCCATACTGCCCAAAATAATTTATAGATTCAACGCTATCCCCATCAAGCTACCATTTAGTTTCTTCACAGAATTAGAAAAAACTACTTTAAATTTCATATGGAACCAAAAAAGAGCCCATATAGCCAAGACAATCCTAAGCAAAAAGAACAAAGCTGGAGGCATCACACTACCTGATTTCAAACAATACTACAAGGTTACAGTAACCAAAACAGCTTGGTACTGGTACCAAAACAGATATGTAGATCAATGGAACAGAACAGAGGCCTCAGAAATAATGCCACATATCTACAACCACCTGATCTTTGACAAACCTGACAAAAACAAGCAATGGAGAAAGGATTCCCTATTTAATAAATAGTGTTGGAAAAACTGGATAACCATATGCAGAAAACTGAAACTGGATCCCTTCTTTACACCTTATACAAAAATTAACTCAAGATGGATTAAAGACTTAAACGTAAGACCTAAAACCATAAAAAGCATAGAAGAAAACCTAGGCAATACCATAGGCATGGGCAAAGACTTCATGACTAAACCATCAAAAGCAGTGTGAAGAAAAGCCCAAATTGACAAATGGGATTGAATTAAACTAAAGAGCTTCTGCACAGCAAAAGAAATTATCATCACAGTGAACCAGCAACCTACAGAATGGGAGAAAATTTTTGCAAAATCTATCCATCTGACAAAGGGCTAATATCCAGAATCTATAAGGAACTTAAACAAATTTACAAGAAAAAAACAATCCCATCAAAAAGTGGGCAAAGGCTATAAACAGACACTTCTCAAAAGAAGACACTTATGTGGCCAACAAACATATGAAAAAAAGCTCATCATCACTGGTCATGAGAGAAACACAAATCAAAACCACAATGAGATACACCTCATGCCAGTTAGAATGGCGATCATTAAAAAGTCAGGAAACAACCTGCTGCAGAGGATGTGGAGAAATAGGAATGCTTCTACAATGTTGGTGGGAGTGTAAATTAGTTCACCCATTGTGGAAGACAATGTGGCAATTCCTCAAGGATATAGAGCCCAAAATACCATTTGATCCAGCAATCCCATTACTGGGTACATACCCAAAGGTTTATAAATCATTCTACCATAAAGACGTATGCACATGTATGTTTATTGCAGAAATATTCACAATAGTAAAGACTTGGAACCAACCCAAATGCCCATTAGTAGTAGACTGGATAAAGGAAATTTGGCACATATACACCATGGAATACGATGCAGCCATAAAAAAGCATGAATTTATGTCCTTTGCCAGGATATGGATGAAGCTGGAAACCATCACTCTCAGCAACTAACACAGGAACAGAAAACCAAACACACATATCCTCACTCATAAGTGGGAATTGAACAATGAGAACATATGGACACAGAAAGGGGAACATCACACACTGGGGCCTGTCAAGGGGTAGGGAGCTAGGGGAGGAATAGCATTAGGAGAAATACCTAATGTAGATGACTGGTTGATAGGTGCAGGAAACCACCATGGCATGTGTATACCTGTGTAACAAACCTGCACGTTCTGCACATGTAACCTAGAACTTAAAGCATAGTAATTAAAAAAAAAAAACCTGTGCAGTAAAAATCTGTAATATTTTAATTTATGGCTTCTGCCTTTGGTGTCATTCTCTGAAGTCCTTCCCTACCTCAGGATTTTCTACTTACCTATACACCAATCTTCTAGTACTTCCATTGTTTCATTTACAGTTTTCTTTTTCTTTTCTTGTTTTTGTTTGTTTGTTTTGAGACTGAGTCTTGCTCTGTCTCCCAGGCTGGAGTGCAGTGCTGCAATCTCAGTTCGCTGCAACCTCCACCTCCTGGGTTCAAGCAATTCTCCTGCCTCAGCCTCCTGAATAACTGGGATTACAGGCGCACACCACCATGCCAAGCTAATTTTTGTATTTTTGGTAGAGATGGGGCTTCATGATGTTGCCCGGCTGGTCTTGAATTCCTGGCCTCAAGTGATCCATTTGCCTCGGACTTCCACAGTGCTGGAATTACAGGTGTGTGACACCATGCCCAGCTTGTTTCATTTAAAGTTTTAATTCACATGGAATTAATTTTGATATCTGATCGAAATAGGAATGTAAGTTTTTGAGAAGGAGTCTCGCTCTGCCCCACTCCCTGTCCCACTCCCTTATGCTCGTTGTTAGTCCTGAATCCATTTGACTCTACCATACGCTATGGCCAAGTCCCAAACAAGCAGAGCCAGATGGAAAGGTTTAGTGTGGGAGACCTTGTCCCTAAGAAGCACTGTGGGAGAGGGATCAGGAAACCTTTACAAACAAGAACAGGACCTGTTTTATGGTCACATACATTAGAATCATATAGATCTGGATGAAGGCAGTCTCTGTTACTTTTGCTCTGTGGAACCTGGGACAAATAAATAAGTTACTGAACTTATGTAAACCTCAGTTTTGCATCTGTGAAATGGGCATAATGATAACACCTACCTCCCAAAATGGTGGTAAGAATAATGTGATAGTACAAATGTGAAATGCTTCAGCACATAGCAAAGGATTTAATATTATTAGTAGTAGCGGGTAAAGAGAAATGGAGAATGACTGCAACAGCGTGTGATATGGGGATGAAAGAAACACAGACATTATCAACAATTAGAGACACAAAGGTGATAATTCCCTGTGCCGTAGTTCTATTTTCCAACCCAGAAAGTTTATCAGACCAATTAGGAGGGTTTCCTGTGGAAAAAAAGGCTTACAGTCCTAGAACCTAGATCTACTGGGGCCCGGACTTACGCTAAACGCTCACATTTCAAAGGAATCCAGTGGCATTTCTATTCTCCAACCTGTTCCAAGGCTTTCTGATGGACCTGCCTGCATTGAAGTGAATCAGCTGAGCAAGCTGGCATCTGGAGAGCTCACAGGGCAGAGAGCACTCGGGGCTTGTGCTTTAAGTGGGCAGCCATCTCCCTCCTGGCTCGCCCCCAGCTGAGGATTGCTGCAAAGAGAAATAGTTACTGGATGTGAGCCAGGGGCAGCAGTCAGCTTAACCAAAGGAATCAATGGACACTGTGTTTTCCCTCTGCAAATGAGGAAAATGACATGGTGAGAAGGCATATGCCTTGTCCAGAATCACAAATCCCAGGGGCAGAAAAAGCAAAGAGAAACGCTGCCTCAGAAGGAGCCATTTCCCATCCTGAGGAAGCCCAGAGCTGGGACTTGGTTAATAAAGGGAACAGAAATGGGAACGCTGCCCTCGAGCTCCTGGGGAGTGGAGGCCCTGCATATTTTTATGAAGCATGGACAATGAGTAGCCATTCAAAAGGCTGATGCTGCCTCTTCTTAGGAAAGGGCAAATATTTTAAGAATCCCTTGTTCCTAAGCAAAGGCCGGATTGCTTTTTAGGGGAGTGGGACTTGGCTGGGTGGTAGGGCTAGGGCTTTAAGCTTTGATTCTGAATTTTGCTCCAATAGAACAGTGGTTCTCAGTTCTGGCTGCACATTGGAATTAGATGAGCTCTTAATCCAGGAGGTTGGATTAAATTAGCCGGTAGTAGGGCCTCGACGTCAGTATTGTGAAAAGTTCCTTAGTGAATCCTAATATGTAGATTAGGGTTGAGAAGAAGCTTCCTGCTGCACTGCTCTTCTTAGCTGCATCTCACTTCCCAGCTAATGAGAACTAGGTTACAGGGCCAAACCATGCTAGCAGAATGTTTCTCACACTTTAAGGAATTGTCTGGGGACCTTGTTAAAATGCGTGTTCTGATTCCATAGGTCTGGGGCAGGGCCTGAGATTCTGTATCTTTTATAGCCTTCCAGTTGGTGCTGATGTTGCTGGTCTCAGGACCACACCTGGAGTCGGAAGAGGCCAGAAGTGGTTCTCATACTTCAGTGAGCTTAAAATTCCCCAGGGAGTTTCAGGGGCAGGTTCCAGGAATCTGCATTTTAAACAAGTCCTCTGGTGGATTGATGTACTTGGTAGTTCAAGGCCACACTTGGACAACGGGGTCAGCCTGCCTACGGTTTTCTCAGGCATTTGTCATTTTAGCATATCCTGGGTAAATGGGTGGCTGCAAGACCACACAGTCAATTGGCCTGGAGTTGAAATGAGCAGAAAGCCCATGATGCCTGGCTCCCAGGCCTGAGTCCCAGCCTGCTGACTGTGGTAATCTTTCATGTTTAGGCCAAATCCCATTACCACAGGAGATCTACAAGTCTTTGCATTTTCTTGGAATAAAGGAACCATCTGTTTAGGTTTGAGTTTTGACTATGAAGTTATTTACCCTGTTCTCCCTTGGAACTGTGACTAATGCATCAAGAGTCAGAGCAGAGATCCTGGGAGAACGAAATGGAAAGTACTTTCAAGAGGCCTTCACCCAGGAAAACCCTCATGCAGGAAAGTGGAAGATGCTGTAAAAAAAGTCACTGCTATATATGATTTTAAGGATATCAGATAAGAAGTGCTCACCAAGTAAATGTGACTTTTTTATTTCAATGACATGGCCTGTGAGGTAGGATAAAGCCAGGGCCTGAAATGACATCTTGAAAGAGAACAGACAAATCAGGCACATACTCTCATTTGGTTACTGTTAAACCACTGTTTTTCAAGCACAAGATATTCAGCTTGTAGATGACTCTGGCCTTTGTTCTTCTCTCTTTTCTCTCCTTGGTTTGACCATTTCACTGTTTATTAGCAGCTCCACCCAGGGTGGGAAATGGAAATGGACCTCAAATGAGGGAGGGTAACATCTGTGAGTAGTCTGCTTAGAAGCTTGATGAGGGGGAAGAGAGATTGTAATGCAGAAACTACAGAATTCACTTCACTATACTGTCTAGGCCCACTTTTACATGGTAAATCCAAGGATTATAACAAGAACAGACCACCCTTCCCACCCATAGATCAACAACTGGCAGCAATGCTTCGGTAGAAAAATTGGAACTTTAAAATTGCTTTATTCTTTCACTCAAGTGTACTTATTGCTTTATATGCTTCTTATTTGCATGTTCATCTGGTAAACCTGGTTGTGAAATGGGGACAGAAATGTATCACTATGTACCTAGGAACATGGGCAGGTGTGACTTTCATGTTTAAGGAAGTTTTTGTGATCTACTCTTCTAGCTAGTTGTAATATATGATATAACAAAACATATCTCCTGTTTCTGTTACTTGGTATAATAAATAACTTGGTGAAATTTCTTACAGAGTTTGATTACTCAGTCAAAACCTAAGTATCCTGCTGAGAGAAGAACAATCATTTTAGTGATACTGTTCTATGCTTTGGTTGAATGGAAGAGTTATTAATCCAGCCACAGAAGAAAGACACAGGTAATTGCAATTGAGCAAACATATGGAACCCCACAAAGAAAAGACTAAGTTGAAGTGTAAAATTTCCCATTAGACATTCATCTGTCTCTGTTTTCTCCTTTCCTTAGAATAGTCATTGTAGCTGTAAGAAATAACTCTAGAGACTAGGTCTACACTAGGGGGAAAATGTCATTCTTCATTCAAGTACTCTGGAAATGAGTTTAAAAAGATACAGTCTGCCCATGGTCAATGTGAGGTCAAAAACTCTAGTAGCCAATTTGAATTTTCTTTAAAGGAAATGTAACACACCATCTACTACTCCATGTCTTACTGTGTGACACCACTAGAGTTGTTTAAAGTGTTCAAGGGTAGACAGCGATGTAACTGGTCAATTTTTCAAATGTAACTGTATAAATTAACAGCAACTATTTTTTCTAATTTATCTACATCACCAATACCATAAGACCTCATCCAGTGCCACTGTTGGAAATCAGGTGTTATAATGCAGCTGATGGTCGTCATGGTTGTAGTGTGTTCAGGATCTCCTAGACTGGCCGCTGCATGAAGCTCCATGTCTCTTGCTCACTGCTGTATCTTGGGTGCATAGCACAAGGCTTGGTTCTATGTAGGCATGTGAATTGGTGGTCTGGGTTTAAACCATGGTAGGCAACCAAATGCTTTTCAGTATATGAAATTTTTAGAGCTGGAAGTACCTTTGAGAGAATAGAGGTCACTATAAATTTTCTGTCTAGCAGCAATTCTCCCAATTTTCCTTCCACATAGAATTGTGATTTTGTTCTGCTTTATTCCTTTTTTTTTTGTACTCCCAGGGGAGGCTAAAACACTACCTCTTTAGGGTTTCCTTTCCAGTGAGTTATTCAGATATTGGCACATGTGACTCAATTATGACCAATACTATGTGAAGGGACATCTTCTGGGGAGTCTCCCTCCTTTTCCTCTGGATGCTTTGTGTCTGAATGTGATGCCTGGAGATGCAACAGCAGTCTCACTACCAGCAAGAGGATGAAGCTGATACCCAGGTATGGCAAGAGAGAGAGAAAGATAGGAAGAACCCAGGTTCTTGATGACATTGTTGACCCATCCAATCAGTCAACCCCTAAGCTTCCTTGCTGCTTAACTTTCTGTTATAAAGGATAGGACATTTCCTTAAATGTTTAAACAATTTGAATCAGGGTTTCTGTTGCCTCATGGCCCAAAACATCTGAAATGATGGAGAGAATTTGAAGTCTAATTTCTCATTTCACAGAAGATGTAACAGAGTTTGCTCAATGTAATGTTGCAGGTGACAGCAGAACACAGTAATAGAGAGGCTGACTTTTCTCCTTTGGAGCCATTTTCAATCAGATGTTGCCTCTCTTACAATTTACCTATTTACAAATTAAAGATGGTTTAGAAGTGTATCTATCTCTGAAGTCACTGTCTGTATTTGACAACATTTCCTGACTAGGGTGAAAGTTTGGAATTTTAATCCCAAGTTTCCTCATTTGGACATGCTGAATCAAACTGGCCACTACAGAGACAAAGAGTATGCTTGTTGACTTGGAAAAACTAAAAACACTTTGTTCCTAATGACTAGGGAGCAGTGACTTGGGAGTCTTGATCTGTTCAGTAACTGTGGGCAAGAAAGATGAATTATATCTCTTTGGGTCAAGACTTAGCATTAGTAAAGTAAGGAAGACCACAGGATGTTATTCAAAGCCTTTGCCAAGGCTTTGGTTGTAAGATTTAATGGAATCCACAGACAGAGAATGGGGTGAGGGTAGGAGGGGAATATAGGGTAGGAAGGTTGGTTTATCCTTTCTGTTTCCAGGGCATTTCTTCTATCCGGTCATTGCCTCAGCTGCAAGGCCTTCTGTTCACCTCTAATGTAACTTCCCATCTACCCATGCTGCAGGGCCCAGGTTATACTGTACTGCTTCTACCAAGTCTTCCCGGATCACTTTAGCATGCTCCAGTAACTCATTTTCAGAACTCATTCATTTCCTGAACTCCTTACTCATTCATTAAATATGTCATATTACAGAATATTTCTCTTCTGGTATTTCACTCATTTTGCTCCTAAATTTCATCTAGAGGAAGCAGATCAGAAAACAAGAAAGGACACAGACTTTAAGGGCACATTGACTTGACTTGAATCCTGCTCTAGGGCCCCTGCCTTGTAAAACTCCAGGGGCCAGTTAGATAGCATGCAGCCCTGCCTGGCTCTACCACTCTGGAGCAACCTTCTATGGAGTGCAATTGGGGTGTACTGTATTAGTTTCTATTGCTGCTGCAACAAATGACCACAAACTTAGTGGCTTAAAATAACACAAATGTATTGCTGCTATGGTTTAATATCCCCTCCAAAACTTAGATTGAAATTTAGTTGCCATTGTAACAATGTTGAGGCATGGTCCTATAGGCGGTGATGAGGTCATGAGGGCTCTGTTCTCATGAGTGGATCAAGGCTGTTAATCACAGGAGTGTATTAGTTATCACAGGAGTGGGCTCCTCATAAAAGAATGAAGTTCTGGCTCCCTTCCTCTCTCTGTCTCTCTCTCTTGCATGCTCTCTTGCCATGTGATGCCTTCTGCATGTTATGATGCAGCAAGAAGGCCCTCACCAGATGCAGCCCCTTTATCTCACACTTCCCAGCCTCCAGATCCATGAGACAAATAAACTTTTATTATTTATAAATTACCTAGCCTGTGGTATTCTGTTACAGCAGCAGAAAGTGGACCAAGATACCTTATAGTTCTGAAGGTCAGAAGTTCACAGTGGGTTAGCAGAGCAGGGTGTCTTCAGGAAGCTCTGGGGGTGGGCAGGGGGGAAATCTGTTTTCTTGCTTTTTCCAGCTTCTAGAGGGTGCCTGACCTTCCTTGACTCATGGCCAGCCCGGTATCACTCCAATTTCTGTTCCCATTGTCACATCTCTGTCATTCTCACTCTTATCTTTCTATCTACCCCTTATTAAAGACTATGGCGATTACACTGGGCCAACCAAGAGAATCCATAACAACAACTCCACCGCAAGATCTTTAGTCACCTCTGTAAAGCCCCTTTTGCCATGTGAGGTACCCTATTCACAGGCTTCAGAATTTTAAGGGAGGCGTCATTCTGCCTACTATATACATAGTCTTTGGATCTCAGTTTCCACATCTGTAAAATGGAGAACTACTGTCTTCAGGGCTATTGAGATGATTGAATGAGGCAATTTCTGCTTATGGATTCCCAGCTCTGTGCCTGGCACAGTGGAGGTAGGCAGTTGTGATCCACGTTCTCTTCCGAGTGGGCTGTCAGCTGGAGGCCGAGGGGTATGTCTTCTACTTCTTTCTAATCCTTTAGGTTCTTACTAGTGCTGCATCCCCAGGAGGAAATCATAAATGCAAGAAATAATTACCTTGATTCATTACAATGCCTTGCACATAGTAAGTACCCTAAAATAATTCACAGATTATTCGTTGTTTTGGTTTTAATGGATAGGGAGCATCTGATTAAACATTATTATTTATTAGATCCAAAATATAAATTTGGATTCTTCTGTTGCACTTTTACCTAATTATTCTCAATACCAGTGGGAGAGTGGAATTAGTTCACAATACGACTTAAAGAAAAAAATATCTTGCTGTCACTGACTTCTCTTGTTGGTCTGGAAACTTCCTGGTTTCACAGGGTGCCACTGACTGCTCTCTCTGCACTGAAAAATCTCTCAAAGGGCCCTGTCCAGTTAGGTCACACAAAGCCAGGCTGATTATTTAGAGAGCACACAATGCACCCTCACATGGGGCACAGAGAGGAAGGAATTTTTTTTTTTTAGGCCAATTCCAGTCCCTGGAGCTGCAAATTGCCCTCAGGGCAAAGAAGGCTGCAGAATAATTGGGAGGAGTCTGGCAGGAGGGAAGCCAAGGTAAGTTAAGCTGCATTTCTGTCTATACCCAGGGTCTCCACGCCACTTTTTAAACATCCCCCTCTGGGACAAACCTGTATGTCAAGATAAACAATTAAGTAATATGCAAGGGCTGAATCAGGAAAACTGCAGCTTTGGCCCTAGAAAACAATGCCGAGAAACACCAGCCTGCAGCCACTGCTAAGTTGAGGAGATGGGTTCTCATGATGTTGTAAGAGAACTGCGTCAGGGAGGAGATGCTGTCTGTTTAGAATATGCTTCAGGCCCCTAAACTTGGTTGGTTTGTGCTTTTTCACGTTAATAAAGTGGAAAATGACTTTACCTCCTCCCTCTATCAAAGCAAGGTGCAGCTGCCCCAGGGACCCCTCATACAGTGGGGGATGATGTGTTTGGAAAATGCAGTGAGAGAGGGTCCAGAGACCAGACCCCAAAACTGTAAGGGGGAGGTCATGTGAGGAGGACAGACCATTAGATGGGACTCCTCTGCCCTCAGGGCTGGAGGGGGACTGTGAGGAGAGGAGCCTGGATGCCGCCATCTCTGAAGCGTCTTCCTAGGCTCTCACACCATCTTGTCTTGGCCAGCCAAGGCCAAGTGGTCATGTAAACTTAGGATGGTCACAGAATCCTGAACTACTAGCACATGGGGATTGAACTTGTCTGAGGACTTTTTTAGGAAAAGGGGGAAGCATTATTCATGCAATGTGTGACCAGGGTATAGAATTCATGATCCCAGCAGATGGCATGGACAGACACTGAATAGTCCAAATGTCTCATCTCTCCGGACAGAGCAGGCTGGTGGGATCTAGGGAGTTGGGCTGGCTGAGGAGGCATATTTCAGAGTCCAGAGCAAATCCCCATAGTAATGCCTGGGAACAAAGCCAACTGGTGCCCAGGGCAAGTAGCCCAGATCTGGGGTCAGGTTAGCAAGGTTGTACCATGCAAGAGAAGAAGGGTGTGCAGGGGAATATTCAAGAGCATCTGGGACTGCAAGGAGCTAATGAGCACAGGAGTGCAGAACTGAGGTCAGAAGGTGTGGCCAGTGAAAACTCCCAGTGGCCATGTGCAGGGGCTCTGCAGATGGCTGCTGGCTCTTGAGGTTTAAGCACGTAGCTCAGGACTGGCAGCTCAAAAGTGTCTTGGCCCCTCAGATAAAGTGGGACACACAGTCCTTAAGAAGGACTTAGGATGTGCAGTCAGGCTAAGCCATGGGCTGTACTTTGGGATTCTTTTGCCATGGAACAGAGGGCAGCCTCTGAGTCTGGCCATGTGTAATGATTCCTGCGTTGGACCAGCCCCACCCTAATGAGGGCATTTATGTATTTACTTCCATCTGTACTCTCCTTGGGTAGGGCGACAGCAGAAATAACTGGCTTTGATGCCTCCACCTTGGAGGGTCCCCCTTTCTACTACTAATGGTATCTCTCAGGGCATCCCAAATTCATGGGAATCCCATTCTGAGAAGCCCCAGTATAGGTCTGACGTTGGATAAGAACCAAGGGAGGTGTGATGCTTATACACTGTGACAGAGTAGGCCTGCCTGATTTAGCAAATAAAACCACAAGATGCTCAGTTAAATTTGAATTTACAAAAAGCAAAGAGTAAATTTTTTAGTACATGTCTATGCCCAACACTGCATGGAACATATTTATATTGCAAATGATTTATTCTTTGTAATGAAATTCACGTTTAACTGAGAATCCTCTATTTTTGCAGACCACCCTATTACAGAGGCCCATATGGAACCAGCTGGTCTGAGAGACAAGCCCAGGTTCTAGGCTAAAGCAAAACAGGCAGGTGTCTTCCGTTCACTCAACACCTCTGCTAAAGGTCTGTTTTTAAGGCTAGATGCCGAGTGAGGAGAACAAGCTTACAAATTGAATGAAATACTATTTGCCATAAAAAATACTTTGAATTTTAGCTAGTAATTCACCCATAAAGTGCCACCCACCAGTGAGACTCAAACAATTTCATAAATACATATGAGAGCTGCTGTGGAGAGAGATGGAGGCTGATGCAGGCTCTGCACGCAGCATCCCACAGCTTCCCTATGGCTTTCAGAAAGCTTGCAGAGATTTCTCTCTTCTGTTCTGAACTCTCCACAGAGAAATCCGTCAAGGGAGAAAGCAATGACTTTGCTCTCACTGGGCCAGAAATTCCATGGCTGAAATGACCCAGGGGTAGCAGGCGGGTTTGACAATCTGTCAGTTTCTGGATAGTGTTACTCATCAATCATTCACTTTTGCTAAATTGCAGAAACTCTTTTCTTTATATCAAACTTTATTTGCTCATGATGCAGTTTAAGCCCAGTTTCTGGCATGTGTCCAGGGAACTGGGTACCACCCTATCCACTTGGTCATGGAGAAACTGTTAAGTCAGCCTTCAGTCTGGACATCTCTGCCCAAGGCTTTTGTTAATTTTTTTTTCCCATCTGAGACTTAACCACTGGAATTGTTTTACATATGAAGATAAGAAAACAGCTGAAACTTGCTTTTGCTCTATGGAGATAAAAGCAAGGTAGTGTTTTATTCAAGAAGAGTGTGTGTAATAACAGTAATCTGAAAATAATGATATCTATAAGGTCTTTGGCAAAGCCACCCAGGAAAAGAAAAACAATAGATGTGAAAGCTTCAGTGAGTCATAACACCACCTTTCAGCATCAAAATACCCTGGAATCAGATTCACATAAACTGGTTTCATCAGCTCTAGACTCAGCTGTATTTGTCCCTTTTTAGTCCTTGTGCCAATTGCACATTCTCCAGATAATGGCAAGGTATTGGCTCTCCTTCAAAACACTCAGTTGTGCAGCAGAGGAATGAAAAGGATTCCTTGTAAGTTTTTCATGTCTAAACACAAAAATAGCTTTCTTCCTGGGCCTGCTCAGTGGGCTTCCTTTCCTTCTGGACATCTACAGAGAACTGCTGGCTGGACCAGTGTTCATCAAACGTGGTCTGTGGACCACCTTCATTGGAATTTTTAAAAGCTTATTGAAAATGCAGATTTCTGGGACTCACCAGAGACCTAATGAATTTGATCTCCTAGGTAGAGCCAAGGAATCTGCATTTTTAATGGCTCCACACCCCAAGGTTTCTAAGGCATCCTAGGGTTTAGGGACCACTGGGTTTATCCAGCTATACAGCTGTCACTTTATCCTGATGCCTGCACTGTCACCTGACTTCCTACATATGAGTGCCTCTTCTTCCCAACGCAATTCTGAGCACAAGGGATGCATTTGAAATTCTTTCTTTGTCCCCGTTAGTGCCTAGTTCACTGTAGTTGGTAAAAAAATTTTATAGAATGAAGAACCTGAAATAATTTCTCTTTGCTTACAGTTTGTTCAAAGAAACGTTTTTCCCTATGGAAGATTAGATCATGAATTTGATGATCTGAAACTGATCTCTCTCTATGTAGATGTGTCTGTGTGTATGAGTGAATATTGCTCTCCTAAACAAGTGTTTTGAGACAAAAACCCACCTTTGTGCAGAAGAGGACAACAAGGGTTATATTGCTGGGAGAAATTGTATAACCCAATCTTAAGCAGTCTTTGCCCTTTCTGAGAACCACTGTCAGAAAAGCTGTGAAGATTTTAGGGGTAAGGGGTGTCCTAGGGGAATAGGTGAGTGTGTGTGTGGTGTGGTTGAGGGGGTACTAAATGCCCTACCTGACCAGATGCACCTGGCTCTTTGTTCTGTCTCCACGTGTGCAAATAGAGTTACTTTTCCTAAAGTCAAGAGAAAAACTCAGTGTATTAGAGTATCTAACCCCAGAGATCGGGACAGATACGTTCTGCAGGAGTTACAGAGCCTGAGACTGCAGCAGTGCTGGCAGCAGGTCTGGAAGGGGAGTGAGGACTGTGCTGGGCTCCTGGTGGGGAGGGGGCCACCGGAGGAGAAAAAAATCCCTGGAGAGGGCAGTGGGCGCAGGGCGCCTAGGGCCAGCGCCTCCTCTTTCCCAGTCTTGCTCTGAGTTTCCCCTGAGGCAAAACCCAAGATGATGCTGCACGGCACGTGTAAAAGACAGGAGCGTCAGGAAGGAGAGGGAGAAAAATGGAAATCGGAGAACGACTCCAGACTCTAAGCTCAACCTACCTTCGGGATTTGGAATCTGACCTGCAACCTCCTGATCATCTTGTTTGAGGAGTCCTAGGATAGGGATGCACACTCCATCACAGTCAGGGCAGGGATGAGAAAGTGCGCTCATAGACTGAGCTGTGATCCACCTGCTGGTGATTTCTGCCCTTAGCTCATTCCCTTCCCTCTCCTTCCTTTTTTGGACTCTGCTTTCTGACAGACATTCATGTATTTGAAGGAAGCTCTTCGTCTTCTCTAAGTTTCTTCTTCTGTAGGTTGAATTTCCCTAGGAACTTCCACTTCTCCTCCTATGATGTGCTTCCCGGCCACTCTTTTTTCCACGCATGGACTTTGTAGCCCCAGGCTGCCTCTGGCTTCCAGTGGGGCCCTCACTGTTCCTGTCAGCAGCACCTGCAATTTCTCAGTCACCCAGGCTTGAACAATTGAACTCAGCCTTGCCTCCTCCTTCTCTCTTATTCTGAAGCTGTTGGGAATTGTGTGTACACATGCATGTGTGTGTGTATGTGTGTGCACACAGTTCTCCATAGCAGTTTTGCACATTTGTGACTGTTTTTGCCCTGGAGAAGTCCCCAAGGCAGAAAGCAGAAATGTAGCTGGTCTAAGCTTGAGGTGAGTCATGCCTGCGGTTGGACTCTCTCAAGGAGAGCCTGCAAGCATATGGAACTGCCCGCCACAGCTGAGGCTGGAGCCAGAGGAGAGCTGCAGCCGGGGATGCGGAGCGCCAAAAGTGGCTGCTATACAGAACCCCACACCTGCCTAAAGCCCAGCAGAGACGTGCTTTCCATGGCTCTCAGGATGAGTTGTGTGCCTTATTTTGCAGAAAAGGCCTTTCCTGATTGATATAGTTTGGATATTTGTCCCCTCCAAATCTTATGTTGCAATATGATTCCCAATGTTGGAGGTGGGGCCTGGTGGGAGACAATGGGATCATGGAGCAGATGCCTTGTGGATGGCTTAGCGCAGTCCTTGTGATAGTGAGTTCTCATGAGATCTGGTTGTTTAAAAGTGTGTGACACTCCCTCTACTCTCTGTGGCTCCTGCTCTTGTCACGTGACATACCTGCTCCCCCTTCGCCTTCCGCCATGATTGTAAGCTTCCCGAGACCCTCACCAGCAGCACATTAGAAGCAGATGCTGGCACCATGCTTCTTGTGCTGTCTGCAGAAGTGTGAGCCAAGTAAACCTCTTTTCTTTATAATTTACGTAGCCTCAAGTAACTCCTCATAGCAATACGAGAATGGCCCAATACACTGACCTGGCTGCATGCACCTGTCATCTCTTCTCTTCCACTCCTGAAGGACACTGTGCCGCAGACATTCTGAGCAATATTCCAGCCATGCTGAATGCTTCATATTTATTCTAACAGAACTTAATATGCTAGGATGTTTGGTTCAGCCCTGTTGGCAGTGGAATCCATCAGAGCTTTTGGAAGCAAGTGGGCCAGGGTTACTTGACCAGATTGATACTTTAGAAAGATCAAGGTGGTCTGAGGTTGGAGGATGAATGGAAAGGAAGCAGTGTGCTAGAAGAAACTCACTGTGGTTGCACTTCATCCTGAGGGCAACGAGGGCACTGTGGGTAGGTTTTAAGCAGGGTGGTGAAGTGATCACGCTGGCATGTGAGATGACAGGCTGCGAGGTAAGGCTTGGACTTAAGGGTGACTTATTTGGTGTGGAGATATGGGAAGAGGCAAGGATGATGTCCCAGTTTCCAGCCTGGGCCAATGAGTGAATGGTGTTGCCACTCACTGATATAGAGATCAAAGGATGATGATCAGGTCGGGAGAGAGACAAATTAATTTAGTTTTGAATATTATCAGTTTTAGGTACTTCTGGAACATACAAATAGAGTTATCTAAAAGTCTGCCCAAGTGATAGATTTAGGAGTCCTTAAAGGTTGTAAGTGGCCAGGTCCAGAGAATGTGTTTATTGAGAGGAGGGCCTTGGACTGAACCCCAAGGTACACTAGGTCTCAGAGATAAGACACTTATAAGGAAGACTGAGAAGGAGAGACAGGTCAGAGGTAGGGAGGATAGGCAGGGTCTGATGTCAGGGAAACCAAGGGAAGAAGCTCTTTCGAGTGACAGTGTCAAATGATGCTGCAAGTACAAGTGAGATGAGGATGGAGAAGAGTTTGTTTGCTTTAGTAACAAGCAGGTAGATGGCAATATGGGTGACAAGGGCTCCTGTGGAGTGAAGAGGTCAGAAGTTGGTCGCAGTGGGTTGAAGAGTGAGTTGCAGTCGGAGACGTGGAGATAAGAGGTGCAGACACATTGTATTTTTTTAAGAAGTTTGGTTGTGCAGGAGAGGAGAGGCCAGTAGCTTGAGTGGAAGGTGAGTTTGGGTGATGGTTAAAAAATAGTATTGTGAGACACTAAGGCCAGGAGCAGTGGCTCATGCCTGTAATCCTAGCACTTTGGGAAGCTGAGGTGGGCAGATCATGAGGTCAGGAGTTTGAGACCCACCTGGCCAATATGGTGAAACCGCGTCTCTACTAAAAATACAAAAAAATTAGCTGGGCGTGGTGGCATGTGCCTGTAGTCCCAGCTACTCAGGTGGCTGGGGCAGGAGAATCGCTTGAACCCAGGAGGCAGAGGTTGCAGTGAACCGAGATTGTGCCACTGTACTCCAGCCTAGGTGACAGAATGAGACTGTCTCAAAATACTAATAATGATAATAATATTGTGAGACTCTAAAATGCATTTAAAAGTTAATATGGAGGAGCCAGTAGAGAGGGTGATGTTGACCCTACAGGGGAGGGAGAGAATGATACACACATCAGAGAGGTGTCTGAAGAGGTGGTAGAAGGGAGGTATGCAGAGGGGCCTTACCCAGGAGTAGGGACAGCCCTGTCACAGTGACAGGAGGGGAGGAAACAGGGTCAGTGAGGATGCAGGGGGTAACGATGAGAAGCCGAAGGGGTTCCCACATGGTGATTTAGTTTACTTTGAGAATAAGGAAAGGTCAGCTGATGAGGTTGAGGGGACAGAGGTAGCAACCTAGGTTTGAGGAGAGTGGAAAATGTTTAAATAGCTACGTGGGGGAGCCAGAGAGCTGCTGAGGGAAGCTATGGGTTTCCTGGAAATCCCAGAAGGCTCAGTTGACTTTAGGTGACTTTCCATGGTCTCTAAGTAATCTCTGTCCCTCTCACACTCTTATGTGACTCATACTACCTGTACCTCTCTCAGGACACTTAAGACTTTCTAACTCTTTATCCACTTGTTTGTAAAGATGTTGGCGCTCCTCTAGACTGTCCTAAGCTCCACAAAGGCGGGCTTTGTCTTTATATGACTGACAGCCCTGTGATGTTGCATCGCATGGAAAAGAGGTTCAACACACATTTCCGGAATAATTAAGTGAGTGCAGCCTGACCCCGTAGGAGGTAGCAGGACACTTACTCTGTGCCAATGTTTATTGAGAAAGCAGGGATATATCTAGTATGCTCTGAGATCAAGACATGTTATTTCGTAGCTGGAAACATAGATGTGGGGGTCATTAGAGTTTATAAATGGCCAAGTCCAGAGAAATTTGACTCTGTGACTCTATTCTTGTTTAGATGCTCTGCAGTTCCTCATACCCAGCTATTGAATTCCAGCGGGCCTGGAGGAGCGTCCTCAGCCCTGTCAGACTCAGCACTCTCTTTCACTAAGATAGATTTTGTAACTGCTATCCTTTTCTTGAGATAAAATTCACTGGCAATCTGACTCAATTTTACATATAATTTAAAAAAGTAGTGTAATGTCCTAATTGTAATAAAGAAAAGAAAAAGGAGAGTGGCTGGTTATCACAAACTCATGCTGTGTCACAAAGAAGATAGAAGCTACACAGGTGCCCAAGGTAAGATGTGATCAAGATACTGCCTGAGAGGGCAGAATACATTTTTCTAATCATAATAAAATTATAAAAGAATACTTTTTTCAATGCTCAGGACTGTAGAACCTAGAGGAGAGCTTCTCAAACTTTTACGTGCATATGACTTATCTAGAGATCATATTAAAATGCAGATTCACATTCAGTGGATCTGTGTGGGGCCTGAGATTCCTTCTAGCAAGATCCCAGTAAAGCAGATGCTACTAGTCTGTGGACCTCTCCTCTAGTAGCAAGGAACTAGGGCTCATGAAGAAGCGCTCAATGGTTCCCTTTTCTGATAGTGAATGCACTTGGATTTAGGAGAAGTAAAATACATTTAATCAAATATGGATGACTTTTTCTTTAGAGTTAGCATATATGAAATAAGACATATATACATCATCATTACGAATGTGACGGTTTCAAAGACAGGTTTATTCAGGTGTGTCCTATTGGTGACTCAAATACCATGATGTGACTTTTAGAAATGGTGACTAACCCTAGGGAAGATTTTAAATAAAGCAAGCTAAATCTTTCCCCAATTTCCATTGTAGTTTCATGATTGGATAATTAAGCATATATTGAATTGTGCAAAAAATATTTTGTGTTTATATGCACAACATAGGCTCTAGTCTCAGAAAAACATAAGTAGATTTTTCACCCATATGTATGTTGGGTGGGACTTCAAAGTCATGTAAGACACTGGACAATTCTTGGTTGGGACCACCTCCATGAGGCATTGCAGAATGTCTACCATGTTGCCCCTGCTCAATAAATGCACCAGTGCTTCCCAGTCACTGGGACAACCAAAAATATCCCCTCAAATTTCCACAGTGCCCCCCCTCACTGAGAACCAGCAAACTAGAGAGACTGAGGAAGAAGAGCAACTGTAGGTGGAAGCTTCTGGAAGCACATGCATCAGAATCCACTGCTGTAAGCAGAAGGTACATTTCCCTGGGAAGGAGACACAATCAGATTGCTTCCACTAAGCCGACTTTGCAAATCTGCAACTGCTGAGTGGACACAAGTGGCTGGTTATCACGAACTCATGGTGCATCACAAAGAAGATAGAAGCTACACACTTGCCCATGATCAAGATGCTGCCTGAGAGGGAAGAATACATTTTTCTAGGTGCAAATTACTGCCAGTGATGTTTCTGCTAAAACTCCCAAGTGAGCCCAAGGTTGTGGCTTTGTGATGCTTGTGTATTCTGGAGAAGAGAGAAGTAGGTGAGGTGCAGGGCTCGGTCCCTCATGGCTGCCAGCGACTTCTCCAGCTCCATCTGATGCTGGGGCTCTTTGTACCTACTCTGTTTGTTCATTTGTTTTTGATTTTGCTTTTGTGGCATCTAGAAATCCTTTCAGGTCTCAGAGCTTTCTTATATACTGTTCTCTGTGCCTAGGGTATTCTTCTATTTTCTTATCTACCTCTAGCTACCTTGCAGACTGGTTTAAGTGATTCTTCCTCAAGAAAGCCTTCTGGACTGCCAAGACAAGGTCACAGACAATATCTTCTTTTAAGCTTCCATGTCAACCTGAATTTATAGCATCAACCACAATGTCAGCTAAATAATAATTGGTACTTAAAGCCTGCTTTTGCTTCTAGATATGAACTCCCTGAGGGTAGACACTGTGTTTATCTGGTTGACCAGTTTCACTTGCCACCAAGCAGACACTCAGTACTTTTTTGACAAATGCATGAGCGCCAAACCAAAGGTATTTTATTTATTTTTATAAATAATAAAGAATGTTCAAGCCAGGAGTCTACAGGATTAAATTAAAGTAAGAAGTACAGTGAGGCGCCTGTGAGTTCTGAAGGAAAGAGGGGGCCCTGGATGTGCAGAAGTTGACTGGCAGGCATCCAGTGGCTGCTCATCTTGCTACAATTCCACTGGGTGCAGTTTGAGTATATTGCATAAGCAGTGTCTGTATGTCAGCTGCCTCTCAGAGCAGGGGCTGGCATTGTGCAGGCAGACTGAGGTGACTCCTGAGGACCAGAAGCAGGATCCCAGCAGGCACAGGTCAGAATATCTGCTGGGGGAGTCAGGAGAAACACACACTTTCACCCTGTTGGGAAGTAAATTTGTAATAAGGCAGGACCCTGGCTTGCTTTCCAGTGTCTGTTGTTTCTGGACTTTGGAGAAGTTTGCTAATTCCCCTCTGCAATTGCCTCATCTGTAAATTGGAACATTACCTATCTCTGAGACTGGCTAGCAGGATTTAAACGTGGAGCCCATGCCAATTCCTTTGTATGTTGTAAGATACTTTGTAAGTTATACTCGGCTGTATGAGTGGCTGTTACTCACTTCAGGTCCTAAGCAGGTCTCCCCAGGCTGTCTGTGATACACCTGCACTGAAGACAGTCTGCCCAGGATGCTGGTGCCCAGCGGCGACACCCTGCCACTCTCTGCACATATTCCGGAGTATCCACTGCATGCCAGGAACTCTTCTAAGTCCTGAGAATACAGTGCGAACAAAGAAAAGCAGGCAGGCTGGAGTTGAGTAGGGAGTTAGAGAGGGATGGAGATGGGTCTGTACTATTTCAGCTGGAGCAGCCAGGGAGGTTGTGGCAACTGAGTGGAGATCTGAACAAAGTGAGTGAAGGGCCAGGTGCGGAGGCTCACGCCTGTAATCCCAGCACTTTGGGAGGTGGAGGCAGGAGGATCACTTCAGCCCAGGAGTTCAAGGTGATAGTGAGATATGATCTTGCTACTACATTTCAGTCTGGGTAACAGAGTGAGTCCCTGTCTCTAAAATAAAATTTAAAAAAATGACAGAGCCATGCAAAAAAGTTTCCAGGATCTGTATGAGGTTATTATTTAATGTAATCCTTTTACTAATTCTGAAAGGCAGTATTTTGACAGAGGAGGAAACAAAAGCGCTGAGCTGACCCAGCCTAGGAGGACAGGGCTGGGTCCACGCCCTCCCTGTGCTGTGCTCCGTCCCTCCGCTCACTACTTCAGCCCTTCCCAGCCTCAGATATCTTACTCTGTCCACCTTATTCTCTTCCCATCACCTTTATGTGATCCTTTCTTCATCTTTCTCTTTCTTTCTCTTAAAAATGGAACAAAGACAAGAAGGAGTAAAAAAACCTGGTAACTCGATGGACCTGTATTTTCACTGAGGATGTTGACTGTAAACTCTAAACCCATCCCGAATGCGTCCACTTCTCTCCGTCTCCCACCACCTCCGAAGCCAGGTTGTCACCACCTCTTGCCAGCAGAGGCTCCTAACTGCTCTCTTTGCTTCCAACTCACTGTGCAGCAGCAAGGGTGATCTTTAAAAAATGTAAATCGGATCATGTCACTCTGTGCTTAAAATCCTCCAGTGGCTTCCCACTTGTACTCAGAATAAAATTTAAACTTCTCATCCTGACCTCCAACCCGGCACGATCCAGCCCCTGCCAACCTTTCCAGTCTCACCATGTCCCACCTCCCCCTGTGCACTCTGTTCCTGCCACTCAGATCTCGCTCCAGTTCCTCAAACGTGTCATGCTCTTCCCCAACTCTGTACCTAACTAACTTTTCCTCATTATCGAGTCTTCAAATTAAATGTCACTTGCTCAGAGAGGCTTCCCCTACTCACCCAGCCTACGTTAGGTCTCTCTTGTTATTCTCTTTCAGCCTCCAGAGCCTCCGGTACACTAGGAGGCTATGAGGGCAGAGGCTGGCCGTGGCAGGCAGGCTAACGAAGGACCCCAAGATCCCACCTCTGGGTTTTCGTGCACGTGTGTGTTCCCCTTTCTTTCTGTGTTATCTGAATCCAGAGATTTGCTTTGAATCAATAGACTGCAAAGGTGATGGGATGTCACTTCTGTAATTAAGTTTCAAAAGATAGTGACCTGTGCCTTGCCAGCAGACTCTCTCTACTGCATTCTTTGGTGTTCACACTTTGATGAAGCAAGTTTCATACTGGAGAGATCCTTTGGCAAGGAACCAGGACTGGCCTCTGGTCAACATCCATCAGGGAAGTTCGGGCCTCCTTCCACCAGCCCTTGAGAAACTGAGGCCTTAGCACAGAACCTGGAAGCAGATCCTTTCCCAGAGGAGCCTTGAGAGGAGGCCTCAGAACGCAGAGGGCCCAGCTAAGCCCTGTGTGATTTCTGATCCACAGAAGCTGTGAGATAGTGTGTGCTGTTTTCAGCTGCTAAACTGGGGTGATTTGTTACATAACAATAGATAACTAGCACACTGAGCATTCGTTTGTAAATATTTGTTGAATGAATGAAGGAATGAATGCCTTAGTTATGCCTTGAACCTCCTAAACAGGGAGGGGGAAGCAGCTGTCCCAACGTGCCAGGAGCTAGCCCGTAATCACCATAGCGCTCTGCTCTCACAGGTCTTCTCACACAGACCGCATACCCAACCCACACAGAAGGCCGGCTGGCTTCTTGAACAGCTAGTTTCAAGCAAATGATGTTACCTTTGACTTAGCTTTCTCAGATCGACCTCTTCTGGCTGCTAGGATCCAGGGGTCTCCTAATGAGATGGATTTCAAAACCCGACATGCATCTTTTCCAACAATGCATGCCTTCTCCAAGGGCAGAAACAACCCCACTCTTTTTCCTGGTTATCAGTGATGCCATATCCATGTGGCAAAGCCTACAAAATGAATAATTCATGGTCTATGAGTACATTTCATGAATATACAGGATGCCATATAAAAAATAACATAAACGTTTCCTAATAGAATTAATTCACTTTCGAAGCAGTTCAGCTTGAGGCAATTATTGCACTTCCTGGGAGATACAAATTACTTTGCCCTCAGCCTCATGCCAAATAACCCCCCTAAGACACACACTAATTACACAGAAATACACTGCCTGCCATAGCTCATTGACTAATTGACAATCAGTTTAAAACTTCAGCAAAATATCTTAAAACTTAGGCTTTGCATTTAGTAAGGAAACCAATTTTGTTTATCTCATTTTGGTCTGCCTCACTGGCAAAGTTGTAGTATGGTTTGTAAGCAATGACTGAGCAGGCTTATTATAATGATCAATGGTAAAAGAACGGCATTCCATCATACTGTATAGCATTTCCATCTCTCATTTCTGTGATTCTATTAAGAACAATTACCAATAATATATCCATTAATGTGATACAAAAATAGAATGCAACCGTGTATGTAATAATTATTGCTAATGTGGTCTGCTAAGCTCTGTACAATTGTCACTGACTCATGCACTATTAAGATGTGGCCTTTCCAAGCTCTATGCCCTTTACATTCTGATCTAAGCACATGCACCCACTGACTTCATGCTGTACCTACACACATTCCTTCTGCCTCAAAAGTAAGTCCTGGGCAAAAGTCAAATCCTTGGGAATCATTCTTTACTGTTTCTTCTCTACTTACAAATCCCTGTTAGAGACCCAACTTCTTTACGAAGCTATGCGAGCCTACATCTGCCTAGATGTTGTTTCTAATCACCTCCATTATTCCAGAAGTTGACATACTATAAACCTTTGCTCTGGACTTTCTGAAATAGTCCAATCTTAGAGGGAAAGTGCACCCAAACATCAGACAACGGATTTATAATTAAATATCTGGGGCATGACCCATTTACTGGTTGGAGATTGCTGTTCTAGATGCTAGTGTGGAGTTATAGATGGGGCAATCGCTGTGGGATTGCTGGACTGGCATTTCTCTCAGGATTGCATCCAGTTGCAGCCACAGAATGTCCAACCAGGAGTGGCTTGAACAATTTGGGATTTATTTTTTTCAGAGACTCAGCCTTCCAGTGGCAAGAAATCAGGGACTGGTGGTGTAGCTCAGTGATGACATAAAAGCATCAGCTCCTTTTGCTTTTCTACTCTTCCATCATTTGCTTATGGGCTGGTTGCCTTGTGCTCTGGAAATGACTGCTGCAGAGAAGCGGGGCAGAGTCTGCACCAGCTGCGTTGAACATGTTGATCGGGAAAACACAAGCTCTGCCCCAAAACCTCATCAGACTTCAGCATAGGTCTCATTAGCTAAAACTGTGTCCCATTGGCCATGCTTGTCTATAGAGAAGGCCTGGAAATAATATTTAGCTTGGGCACAGGGCTGTCCTAATAAACAAGGTTTCATTAGCAAGGGATAAATGAAACGGGAGTGGGCCATGAATGGATCTGTCATTGCTGGGGAAGGTCTGATAGAAGAGGGGATATCTAGCTGCAGTGTGAGAGATGGGTAAAATTGAGGTAAGAAACAGAAGAGGAAAAGAGGGCCTTGGTGGTTAGAGTGAGAGTAACTCCAGGAGAGGAAACAATAGCAGCATGTCTAGGAGACTATTAGAACGTTGCTCTGGGAAAATTTTGTTCAGAGAAGATGGATGAAGGTCAGATGTGTCTATAAATCAAACAGTTGATTTATAATTGACCCTGTGAGGTGTGTCCAGTTCCTGGGGCAGCCCCTTCCCCTATCTGTAACACACACACTCCACACTCACTCCCAGGGCCATCATTGTCAGGCTTAAGTGGACTTTCTGACCAAAGAGAATACAATCATAAGGGGATTCTATGCCCTGCCTTTTTGCCTTTTCCCAGAGCCAGAGAGTCTCAACATTGGCTATACATTGGAGTAACTTGGGGGAAGTTTTAAGTACTTTGATGCCAAGATCACATCCCAGAACAATTCAAGCAAACCCTAGGGGTGGAGTAAATGCATGCTGGTAAAAGTTTAATAACCCGCTCTCTGGAAAACAAGTATTCATCTATATATGTATATAAATTTATTGTAATTTTACTGATGAAAAGGAGGTATGGCATACAACTAACAAATAATAATGAAATGCACAACACTCTTTGTTATAGAATGGTCTCCTGCAATTTATTCTCAGATAACGCTTTCCTGCAGTTTTGTTAAACTCTTTTGTCTGTAGTTAACCTATGGCTGCAATTCAACCATGATTTGACAAAATCAGTCTAAAAATAAATACTTGATTACTGTCCAAATTCAGTCATTGACCCATGAATATAGTTCCAGCGTGAATGTTGGTTGATATTTTCATTTATGTTAACAGATAACATGAAAGTAAAACAATGAAGATGTATGTTGGAATTTTACTTGTTCATTAATGACATGAGAGACTTCTTCACTGATGAGGTAATAGTTTTCAACACTGGGAAAATATTTCTCTATTTTTTCTGTTATTTATACTGTAATGGTTACAGAAACGATGTACATTAAGTTTAATTTGCATCATTAACATTTTCTTAAGTATAGACCAGAGCTTGGCGAAGTGTTTCAGTAAAGGGTCAGATAGTAAATATTTTATGCTTTGTGGACCATAAATGATGTCTTCCTCCTCCTCTTCAAAAAAAGAAGGCTTTAAAACTGTAAAGACTTGTAGGACAAACAAAAATAGACTTCAGGCTAGATATGACCTGTGTGCTGTAATTTACCAACCCCTTATGTAGACAATCAACACCACAATAAATCAAACCCTGATTTCTAGTGTTTGCTGATTTCTGTCCATGTGATGGTACTGAACGTGGAATTGGGAAGAGATGCATAAAAACATGTCATTATCCAGCGTTGCCACCATTCAGATGTGGTGAGCAACCTCAAAAGCATAGGAGTGGCAAAATTATTATGAAGTGATAAGTTTTGAGTATTTATTACCTTTTCAATGACTTATTTAATTATAAACTTATGTCTTCTGATCTTTAATAATGACTGTGTTTAACAATTGACTCTGGAAATTCCTGAAAATTTAACAGCCATCTCTTCTGAACTGGGCAGAGCTGGCCTAGCACACCACTGGGTGGACCCAAGCAACATCACCTTTTTAAAGCTCCCCGGGGGTTTCCAGTGAACAACCACTGCTCCGGCCCCTTAAAGACTAGAGCAGAATGCCCAGGGGTATGGTTTTTTGGTTTCTTCCCAATCTGTCAATCACATTTTCCAAAGTCTGATTAATCCATTCCAAGTTTCTCTCTCTTTCTATCCCTGCAGTATACTCCTGATGTTGTGCCGCCAGCCTCCCCAAGCCTCTGTGGTCTCCCACTCTAATTTACCACCCTTGCTACTTTTCTGCCTGAGCAATTCACCAGCCTCGGTCTTGAATATTTATTTGCAATCCTTGGGCTGAATTCTGCAGCTTTCCTCCTGGAACTAGTGCTGGCACACAGTTGGTGCACAGTAGGTATGAGAACCCAGGTTCTGTCGTGGCTCCATGAGCAGGGGAGGCCAGGTCATGATGGGCTTTTGTGTGACTCGTTGGCTTGTTGTATTTTTGTTGTTGTTGTTTTTGAGACAGTGTCTTGCTCTGTTGCCTGTGCTGGAGTGCAGTGGTGCAATCTCAGCTCACTCCAACCTCTGCCTCCTGGGTTCAAGCAATTCTCCTGTCTCAGCCTCCTGAGTAACTAGGACTACAGGCACCCACCACCACGTCCAGCTAATTTTTATATTTTTAGTAGAGATGGGGTTTCACCACTTTGGTCAGGCTGGTCTTGAACTCCTGACCTTAGGTGATCCACCTGCCTTGGCCTCCCAAAGTGCTGGGATTATGGAGGTGAGCCACCACGCCCAGGCTGGCCTGTTGCATCTTAGGCCCATCACAGTCTTCCCCCTGCATTTGTCCTAAGACATCCCTGCAGGCTTCTGCTCAGCTGGCTTCTGGGTCACATGGTCTGTGAATATTGGAGAGCTGCAGGAAGAAAGAGGCCCGGATAGTCCTCACCACGTCCTTCTGTGTTGGCAGCATCTCCAGCTGTGGCTGGGTCTTTCTCTGGACTCCAGCTCCTGCTGAGAGACCCCTGCTATGATTTTGGCTCCACTGCGCAGCCCTGGCTCCTGGGCTCTGGTGCCATCACTTCTTCCCTTCGACCCCCAGGCCTCAGTCCTGGCTTGCTGCGGGTGCGGGTCTTTGCATTGCCTTATCATCACCTTTGTCATTCACCTCTTTCTCCACCTTTGCAACAACTCCGCTGTATTAAATTCCCCCTTCAGCTTTTTTGTTAATGGGACCCTGCAGATTTAGCCTGCTTTGAGGACTCTGGGCTTCATGCTTTCTGATAGTTGGTTTGACATCAGTAGAGGCTTTTGAGAAGGAATGTGATATGATCAAATGGAACAAATGGGTGTTCGATATTGGGGGTTTCATGGATACCCTAGAAAATTTGTAAATAGCCTTTAAGTGTCTATGAACATGCCACAACTATCTGTGAAATTTTGTGCATTTGTGCATAAGTGAATTGTGTGTGTGTGTGTGTGTGTGTGCATGTGTATGAAGAGAGCCTATACCTTTGATCAGATTTTCTATGGGATTTCAGAATATTCTGAGAACTACTGGGCTAGAAGTAGTATCAGTGAGGAATCTAAATCACTCAATGCGTCAGCATCCCAGCGGGAAATAGAACTCACTGGAGATGGTTCTGCAGAAGACTTTAAAGAAGGGGCTACTTCAGAAGTGTGGGCAGAGGTAGGAGTACAAGCAAGGGATGGGAGGCACCCCAAGATTAGCACCAGTGGGGAGCTGGTATCCCTGAGGACTGAAGGGCCAAGGAGAGGAAACGGAGGAACTGGGGCCCAGGACAGTTGGAGCCCTGGAGGAAGAGCCACTCGATGGAAGCAAGAGTGCTGGAGGGACGCAGTGTTCTTCTGAGACGGGGAGTCCAAGCAGGGAACAAGGACACCGTGTAGTAGCCTCTCTCCTCCCACCTTCTGACGTGCCTCCCTTCATCTCTAACACAACTGGAAGCCAGCAGCCAACAGTGTGTGGGTGATGTGGTCTGCAGGGTCAAAGTGGCGGAGAGATTGCTGTCCATGGGTAGATTGGGGCAGAGCAGCGTAGATGGAGAACAACCAACATTCACAAAACTGACACATTCACAGAAAATACATCACTTAGGAATTCCTTCCAGCATTGTCCAAGAAGGAAATTGACGTAAGTCACGTTTGATAGCTCCTGGCATCATTCCTCACATTCTGACTTCTGGATTCTGCTTTTCATCAGCCCCTTCTGTACTAACTTGCCCTGCCTAGTAAAGCCATATAAAGAGAAGCAAAATTCAGAGGATTTCTTTGTTTTTGTTGTTCACTTTTTCCTTCCACTTCTACTTACAAGCCCTCTGACCTTGGAAGTCACAAAAATGTCTCTGAGCCTCATTCATCAAGTATGGAGGAGGTTGGGTTTGATGTTTTGTGTGATGCCTTCTGGCTTGAAAGTTTTATGATGCTTTAAGAGGATCTTTGGCTTCCTCCCTATGAAAGGCATGTAGTGTTCTAGCCCCTTCTAAAGGGGTGAGCCGCCTTCCCTTGCCCGTTGTCACCTGCAGTGGTTTGAAGGCTGGAAGAGAGCACAGCAGCAGTACCCCAGCCCTCCAAGGAACAGACCACAGCAGGTTATTAGCATTTTATCGACTTTGGCTCTGCTGTTGATTGTCAGGATTTGTAGAGAAAAGCTCTAATATACATTTGAGTCTTAAGTGTTACCCAGGCCAAAGGAGCACCAATTTTGAAGATATGTTTGCATTATAACCTGTGTTCTAGAGAGACCTAATATAAAGAAACACCCAGCAACTCTGCTTATTCAGCTGGTGGAGGAAATTGAGGAGTGTTGCTGACGGGAACTCACTTTTGTATGCATTTCAGAGATTTAATTTTATTAGGCCGATGCAAATGATCTGTTCCACAAATGTAAAACAAAAGGACGAGAAAATGATCCCTGTGTCAACATCAGGATGTCTGACTTAAAATCCCATTCAAATAACTCCCTAAAAATGATCAGACGCTGAATACATTATTTTTCTGACTTTGACAAAACCAGTCTGCACAAAGAAGCAGCCCCATGAGGTTATGGATAAACCAACTGCGTTAAAACTTCAGCATCTTCATGTCAGTCACAGGTTTTCTTAAGGGCCAAGTCACTGTTTAAGGACTAATGTGTTTGGAGAGGGGAAAAAAAACTGCACTGTGTTATTAGGCAGAGTCCCCTTTACATACAGGGATCGGATCAGTTTGCCCTGATTGTGTTGCCTGCTTTATTGTCCTACTTCAAACACGGGGCCCTGGGCATCATCTCGAGGAAGGGCTGATTGAACTGTCGGCCTGACACTTGTCAGCTGTGGATAATACGGGCTTCAGTCCGTCATGCTCACACATAAATGAACCATGACAGAGATAGACTGTTGAATAGAAAAAGCAGTTTTACTGTGGATAACCTTTCTTGAATAAATGCAACAAATAATAAAGTCTGAAAAGGGGGAACATGTACCTTAGGAAAGCAGTGACGTTCAGAACCAAATGGTTATTATCTTTTTGGGCCATCAAAAATTGCCCATTTATCCAAGTACATTATTGAGAGAAAAGGTGAAAGTGCTATGATTATCATAAAAATGATGGCAGTTGAGTCTATGCAGTCTTCAATATAATATCACATAACAAAACCTAGTTACAGCTCACCAGGGTTGAAAAAGGAGGCATTGTTTGTGTACCAAATGGAATCCACAATTGTTCTTAGAAAATGGTGGCACACATCTTAATTAAAAGAGCAGAAAAGGAATCTAAAGCTCTTTCTTTATGTCTTTAAAACATTTCTCCTTTTTTTTATTAAAAGAAAAAAAAAAAACCCAGAACTCCCAGTAGAAATTGTGGGAACTGTACATTTCAATCAAGACAGTCAAAAGAACGATTTGAATTTACAGGCCTGTAATTGGAACAAATTGGAAACAAAAGAAGAGCTCGTTTAAGCCACGTGATGTGGCCACAGTGCTGCCGTGTACAGTATGTTAGAAAAAAAAATCATGTTTCTTTAAAGCAAAGCTAACTCCACTGCAGGCTCCAAGCAATTTGCATAAATGTCTCTACCATGATTTTTTTTTTATTTATGGGCCCTAAGTTTCTAATTAAATACTAATTAATACTATCACCAGAATTGTCTCCCATCCCCAGCTCTTCATAGCTTTGTCACTTTGATTAATGCACAGTCATTTATTAACTTATTTAACAAGCCGGGGTGCCTCATGACAAACTAGATTAAATTATCCTCATAACAGTCTCATTACTGGAAAAAGGGAGTTTTAAACTTAATAAAAATTATCCTCAATAATGTTAAAGCTTTTTCACCATACCCTTAAAAGATAGAAATAGGCTTCTTGTTTGATTTATAATATATGGAGTTGTATAAAGCATCCATTAATAAAATTTATAAGTTCATTTAAGCTTGCACATTACAGTAGTGCTGTAGCCTTGGGTGCTTATTATTTAACTTTTGCTGTAGTTATGAAGATAATTAATGTCCTGACCAGACAGAGACTAACTAAAATACCCACCAGAACAAGATAATTAGAGACATAAATAATGTTTAGGTTCTTGTGTGCTTCTTTTTAAATTAATTGTTTTGTTTTCCATCCAAACTTGATAAAGAAGAAAATAAGAGTTTACCAAGGAAGTATACGATGAAGGTGAGATGTTTCGCTGGACTGGCAAATGCTAGCAAGTCTGGCAGTTTCTGGGCTGGAGGACGGAGCACATGTGTCAGGAGATTTGGCTCCTTCTGGGAAACGGTTCGGCCCTCATTGCTCTCTGTCGCCCTCTGGTGGCCAGGTCCTGGTGACCAGCACACCGTGCAGCCAGGCCTGCTTGTCAGTGGGAGCCGGAGGGGTGAGGCAGAAGTGGGAGCTGGAAGAAGTCTCTTCGTTTAAGTGCTGGGATGAACTTCTCATCTCAATCAGCCTCCAGGAGAAGGGAGGCCCCAGCGGGAGCTCAGCATGCCTATGGCAGCAAATCTTTCGTGCTGACAAAGCAGAATGCAGGAAGCTGTGGCTCAGGCCCTGCCGGTCTCAAAATAAATAGACACAAACGCTTTAAAGCATGCGTGGAGTGCTGACCCTTCGTGGGGCTGTGTGTTAAAACAGGTGTTCAGCATGTTTGGAGGGCAGATTCTCTTTTCATTTTCAGTTTCTTGCTAAAATAGCACCCTTGTTAATGGCCTAGGTGACCCAGTAGGAAGGGCAGGGAAAGGGACCTGCTGATGGAGGGTCTGCGGTCTAAACTTCCTTCTGGCCTGGGCTGTCCTGAGTTTTTGGTGGGGCTGTGGGAAAGCCACAGTCTCTCCTGGGTCACAGATAGGGAGCTGCCACCCTGTGCAGACAACACTTCACCATTGACAAAGCACCTTGGCATGTATCCTGCTGTCTTTGCCCCTCCAGAGCCCTGTGAGACCAGAGGGAGGGACTGTTACTATGGTTGCTAAGGGGTCACATGCTGATTTCAATCCACAAACCCGCCAGCAGGTGACTTCCTTCTCGGGAAGAGCACCTGGCTCCTTTTCTTTGGGTATCTGAAGTCCTTTCTGCTTTTCCTCACTTCACCCCCAGTTCTTCTCTCTCACACCCTCCTTCTCCCGCTCACCTTTTCTTTTTATCCTTGATTCAGAGCAGAGATAACAATAACTCTACTTGTTCTCATACTAAAATAGCTCACTTGTCAAAGCTGCAGGGAGACTGGTGCCACGGAAATTCTGTGAGCAGAAGAATGGCTCGGAGAATTTTCTCTGAGTTTAGAGTAGAGAGCTTCATGGTCAGAGTCCTCTCCCGTTCACTCCCATCCCAGGGAGGTAAGACAGCAGATGTCTTTATGATTTATAACTCTTGTTTAGCATTGATTAAGAGCTCCATCTTTGCAAGTCTATTAGCAGAGACCTATTTATTAGTGGAGGGTGGCTTTGGCCAAAAATAGATCAAGTTAGGCCAAATCTTAGCTACCTGATTCACACAGTTTCTTCCAGGCATCTTTCTTTGAATTCAGGGTATTAAGTTCCCAGGCTTGCTGAGGATTCAGCTTGGGCCAGGAGGCCAAAATAAATGAAGCAGGGCCTTTAGGAGCCAAGTGAGGGGATGTCCTAGATTAAAATAAAAGCAGAAGAAGAGAAGTGCTCTCGGTCAGTGAAGGAAGGTGAAGGCCCAGGTGATCTTATTCCTGTCTGGGTCCTTCCATTGGCATTCCCACTGGCTTTATCATCATGGCCTCAGGAGTGGAGGGGCAGAGAGGAATGGTGGCAAGATGAACGTGGGCCACAGATTAGGGATGTGTAGCTGGGAAGAACAGAAGAAGAGAGAATTTTTCAGTGGTGCTCAAACTTTAATGAGCAAAACGTTGTTTAAATGCAAAGTCCCTTGCTCCAGTTTCAGACTTGCTAATTCTGAGACGTTGCCAGGAATCTGCATGGATAACAGGGCTTTAGTGACTTCGATGCAGGGTTCAGACCGTGGCCAGTCGTTAAGAGACACTGGACAAGGAAAGGAGAAAGAGAAGGTGAAAGAACTGTAGGAAGTGAGGGAATCTTGCCCAAATCATCTTCACCTCCTGAGAAAGTGCCATAGTGTGTGTGTGTGTGTGTGTGTGTGTGTGTGAGAGAGAGAGAGAGAGAGAGAAGAGAGATGCCCTCCATGGCCAGAGAGGAAGGTGGTGAAACGCATCTCTTTGGCTCTTCCAGCACCTCTCCTGGTGCTTTTCCTGGAGGCCCCGCTCAAATCCGGTCTCCATTGCACCCACCAGAGGCTGCTGTTTAAGCTCTGTCACTCTCCTGCTCACCTCTTTCCTCTGACAGTGGCATCCTTCTGTGAAGGGACATCTGAAGGAAACGGGGGTACAGCTGTGCCCTGAGCTAGGGCTGCTGCCAGCATTAAAGAGAAGATTGAAAGAGCCCATATCCCATCTCCATACAAACCCCTGGAATAGTCAAGGTGCCAAAATGGGCTTCATTAAACCGCCCCAGGCACATCCTGAGGCCCAGTCTATTGCTTGGGCCACCATGGGCAGACACAGGTGCTGAGAGACTAATACACCCTTACACAGCTTCAGAACTGAACATGCCCCAGCCGGGATGTCCTGACCTGTCAGGGCTGTCTCTGTTGTGCTCTTCATGGCTTGGTGACCACATAGGCTGAGCGGTGTGGATGCCACATGTGTGCACAGATCAATGCATTTGTGGTCACAGGCAAGTGCCAGGCATGGTGCTGGGCGCTGGCGATAGATGAAGATGGAAGTTTTCTTGCAGAACAGCTGGACTGTTCCCTCTTGAAGGCTCTCAGTGACATTGCCCTGAGCTGAAAGAGGATATCCAGAGGTTACCTGGGACGGAGTGTGTCTTCTAACACCACTTAGCCATCTAGCAGAGAACAGGGCACTCAGGAATAGACGTTCTCAGGGATGGCTTTGTAGGGTGGATGGGACAGAGGGAGAAGAGAGTGATAGGGTTTAGGGCTGTGGTCCCTAAACTGGAGAGTGCACACCCCATATATAGGGGCTGTATAAAATGCTCCAATGGAAATGGGCAGAAAATATCGAAATGCTTATTACGTTGGCCTTCTAAAATTCTGTCATTTGAGCCTTTGCATTTTTGTGATATGTTTTAAAATGAAGAAAATGTCAGCCCAGCAGTAAAATGTATGCGATGTGTGAACATGTTGGGGCTACGCGCTGGATTCTTTTCTTGCTCCATTGCT
>PVKP010007441.1:0-51062 GCA_004027715.1 Plecturocebus donacophilus
AATGTAAAATGGAATAGAGTGATGAACCAACTACCTCTGTATAACAACAAAAAGGAACAAAAATAGACCTAAAATAACTCAATAAGCTGAATTCAGATATGAGCATATGTGTGAACAAATATAACTGAATAGTTTATGAAAAATTGTCAACACATATTCAGTATAAGTATTGAATCAACTAAATTTTAAATTTAAAACTATTCCAACAAGCAATTTTGCTTAGTCTATTTCTTTCTTATGTTTTTCCTTAAATTAATGTAACTATTCTTATACTCAGGGAGAAATGTACTATAAATTGTTGCCCTAAATGTGACAACACATTTGCAAGTTATTAATGCACTTATTAGAGAAACATTCTGTATTTTCTTTGAAAACCTCATAGTGCTTTTTTCTCGTTAAGAAAATCTTCAACCTTTTGCCTTAAGCATTGCTTTTTCTGGGTGATACAATCCCAAAGAGCATTGGTGATGAACAATTTTAATAGAGTATAAAAATACTTTTTTAAAGGATACACTCCAATGGTAATAATTTCTTTTCTAACAGATAATATTTTTCTCAGTCTCCTTGGTTTTTTTCTTCAAGATCAAGCCTGTGAATCTCACTTTGCATTTGGTGCTCTCCATTTACGCTTATTTAGAGTTTGGGGTTCATCCAATCACACCGATTGCCAGGTAAACACTTCAAAAACATTAACATATAGGCATACAGAGACACACACACAATAACACTATAAAGTTGGAGAAATCTAAGAGATAAAAATTTTGAATCACTTTTTTTCTTTGTTTTATTCTCACTCCTCTTTCAAATACTATATCATTAAATTTCTGAGGCCATGAAAGTAGTTTATTTAGATATATTAAAATATAAAACACTAATTATTATATAATCTACTTTTAAATACTGTCTAATCAGGCCAAGTTAAATACCCCCATGAATGGAAGAAGGAATGAACAGTGTGTATTTATAAATTAAAATATATTTGCATTAATAGACAATATCATAGACATTCCTCATCAAATATCAATGAATTTTCTCCTTCTCCCTTGACTATTTCATTATTCACTCTCCTTTTTCAGTTAGATTGAATTTTAATGTTTTATATATATATATATATAAGTATTTTGTCTTATATTGACTCTTTTTCTGATAGAATGTTTAAGTCTTTCAGGAACTGTCATAAATTCTTATAAAATTAGATTAAACAATTTGAAAAATTTTAGGCCATCTTAAACAAAGACCTAACTGAGCATTCAAATAACTTGATATTCTTTACAGAGATAAAAATCTTCACCCAATATCTCTGGACTTTATTAAAAATTGAAGTTTTAAATACCTAGTAGCCTAGCCATTGAATAGCGGTATAAATTTTAAATGCAGATTGAATAGATATTTTTAAACTATCACAATTCTTCAAGCATTATCAGTTAAAGTGCTCACAGACAGAAGAACAGAAGACTTCAGCAAGATAACTAATAGTTATAGTGAAGAAATATTTTTTGGTAGACTAGGAATCTGCATTTGGCTAAGACAGTTATCTGACAAAGTGGCAATAATATTAAATTTTATAATAGGGATGGGGAAGGTGAACTAGGCTTTTTGGCTCATGCAATTTAGTCACACATAAACTTATCCAAAATGTATGCCACAGAGTATTCACATAATTAACTGATTCTCTGTATCTCCTTTATAGTATAGCATAATGACATCATGCAGCATTTATTCATCTGAAAAAGTCTATAATAACCTGATTTTGACTTGTTTCACACATGCTGCTTTGACAAGGAGAATTCAATAAATCAAATTATTTATTATATAGTTTGAATTCAATAAATCAAACTAACTCTCCTTGAAAGCATGCTAATAACAAATCTTATGTTTAAGGAAAACTAAAAGCCTAAGGTAAAAAATTTCTATGGATAGACTCCAGTAGAACCAATATTTAAATAATTTCATTGAAAAGAGTTCCATCTCATGTGGAGAGCTGCAGATATAGTATATAGAATCACAGTTATTCAGAGATGTGAGAGGGAACTTCATTAAGAATGTGTTCAAAGTAAAGGTGAAAAGAGACACTAAAAAGAATGAAACATGCATGTAAAAACTTAAATCCAGTTGACTTTTTGAGAACTGATTATTTGCGTACTTATAGTTTCCAGTCAAACTGCGGTAGAATTACTCTCAGTGTGGACATTTCCTAAAGTAATATCAAGTATTAGAAGAAACTCTGATCCCTGAGTAATGATAATGAAAAATCATTCCAGCAACAATTAAATATTCAGGAATCCTTCTGTTTACAGAACTGCCTTAGATCACATTTAGTTACAGAGGCTATGGGGACAAATCAATAGAGAGCAATGCCCCATTTATTCTACATTGCTGGGTAATGAGGTATTCCACCAAAGAGAATTTTTCCAGTGAAGTTTTATCCTCTCAAAAACAGTGCCTTTATGGAAGCCAGTTTTTCTACCAGCAGTTACGTCTTCTAGTCTTGTGGTTTTCTACCAGTATTTGAGTCTCTAATATTCAAATTCTCATCTGCAAGTTTAGAAAATCCATTTCTAACTCAAAAGTATATGGTTCTTCAATATTTTTCTAGTGTTATATTTATTTAACTTCTTCCCTTAACAGAGTAGTTTCCAGAGACTATATAATTAAGTCTTAATGTCATTGATATGATTCGCGTGTATGTCCTCTCCAAATCTTACATTGAAATGTAATCTGCAACATTGGAGGTAAGGTCTGGTGGGACATGTTTGGATCACAGGGGCAGATTCCACATGAATAGCTTCCTCCCCAATGTAATAACTGAATTATCATTCTGTTAGTTCACTGCATTGTTTAACAGAGCCTGGCACTTCCCCTTCTGTTTCTGGCTCCCTTTCTCACCATGTGATTGATATTCCTGTTCTCCCTTCAACATTTTGCCATGAGTGGGAGATTCCTGAGGCCCTCAAAAGAAGCAGATGCTGGCACCATGCCTCTTGTACAGACTACAGAACCATGTGCCACATACAACTCTTTTGCTTATAAATTTCTCAGCCTTGAGTATTTTTTTATATAGCAACACAAAACACTAACACAGAAAATTGGTATTGAATTTTGAGAACTGCTATAATTGAATTGAAAATGCAGAACCAGCCTTAGAACTGGGGAATAAGTAGAGGTTAGAAGGAGTTTGGAGGGATCAGAAGAAGACAGGAAGATGAGGGAATGTTTGGAACTTCTTAGAGACTGGTTAAATGCTTTTGATCAACATGCTGATAGAAATATGAACAGTGAAGGCAGGCTAACAAGGTTGCAGGTGGAAATGAGGAATTTATTGGGAACTGTTGCAGAGATCACCCTTCTTACACCTTAGCAAAAAACTTCACTGCACTGTGTCCATGACCTAAGGATGTGTAGAAGTCTAAACTTAAGAGTGATGACCTGGGGTACCTGGCAGAAAAAAATTCTAAGTAGCAAAGCATTCAAGAAGTAGTATGGCTGTTTCTAACAATCTATAATCAGATGTAAAAGCAAAGAAATGACTTAACATTGGAACTGAAATTTAAAAGGGAAGCAGAGTGTAAAAGTTTGTAAAATTTGCAGCCTGGCCGTATGACAGAAAAGCAAAAAGCATTTTCAGGAGAGGAATATAAGAGGGTTGCACAGCAACTACTTCATATACTGATTAGGGTGATTAAAAATGAGCCAAGTGCTAATAGCCAACATAGTGGAGAAAATATTTTGAAGGCATTTTAGGGATGTTTGAGGCAGCCCCTTCTATTATAGGCTCAGAGACTGAAAAGGAAAGAATTATGGGGGCCAGGACCAATGCCCTGCTGCTATACACGGCTTCAGGACACTGTTCCTTGCATGGAGACCACTCCAACTGCAGCCTCAGCTCAAATAGCCACAGACACAGCTCATCCATTCTTAAGGTCACAAGCTACCATAAATTGTGGCTGCTTCCATGTTGTGTTAACCCCAAAGGTGTGCAGAATGCACGAATGAAGGAGGCTTGGCAGCTTCTAGCTGGATCTCAGGGGATGTATGGGAAAAACTGAGTGCCCAGGCAAAAGCCTGCTGCAGGGAGGAAGACCTATCAGAGAGCCTCTAATAAGGCAGTGCTGAGGGAAAATGTAAAGTTGAAGCCCCGACACAGAGTCCCCATCAGGGCATTGCCTAGTGGAGCTGTGAGAAGGTGACCACTGCCCTCCGGCTCCTGAACAGTGGAGCAAACAGCAGCTTGCATCCTGATCCTGGAAAAGCTAAAGGCACTCAACTTCAACCTTTGCAAGCAGCCATGGGGGATATACCCTGCCAAGCCATAGGGCAGAGCTGCCTATGGTCTTGGGAGCCCACCCTTTACACCAATATGCCAAGGATGTGAGACATGGAGTCAAGGATTATTTTGGAATTTCAAGGTTTAATGCCTGTTCTACTGGGCTTTGGACTTGCATGGGGCCGATTGCCCCTTTCTTTGTCTGATTTCTGCTTTTGAAGTGATAATATTTACCCAATGCTGGTACCTTCTCTGTATCTTGGAAGTAAATAACTTGTTTTTTTATTATTATTTTTTAATTTTATAAGCTCATAGTTGGAAGAAACATGCCTTGAGTTTCAAATGAGATTTTGGAATTCTTAGTTAATGCTGTGAGGAGTTAAGACTTTGGGGGACTACGGAGAAGATATAATTATATTTTGCAATGAGAGGACATGAGATTTGTTGGGGTGGGGGCAGCGGTGGAATGGTATGATTTGTATGTGTGTCATCTCCAAATCTTAAGTGGAAATGTTATCACCAGTGTTCAGGTGGGGCCCGGTGGGAGGTGTTTCAGTCATGGGTTAGAATCCCTCATGAATGGCTTGGAGCTTCTTAGACTACTCATGGTAATGACTGAGTTCTCATTCTATTAGGTCAGATGAGAACTGGTTGTTTAAAGGACCCTGGTACCTCCTCCTCTCTCTGTTTCTCCCTCTCTTGCCATATGACATGTCCACCCTTCACCTTTCACCATGAGTGAAAGCTTCCTGAGTCCTTCATCATAAGCAGATGCTGGCACTATACTTCTTACATAGTCTGCAGAACTGTGAGCCAAATAAACCTTTATTTTTAAAAAAATAAATGACACTGACTCAGGTGTTTTTTTTTTATAGCAATGCAAAACAGACTAACAGTCATAATAGTTCTTAGTTCTCTATCTTTAATCTAGGAAATTACCATATACAAAGAAAGAAGTTCTTATATTATCTCTAATTAAGGTTTTTAAAAAGAAGATATTGAAGAATCAGCTGCCTGACCCTATAGTTATGCTTGGGGCTAGTTTTAGAAACAAAATCTCTCTGTGAACTAAAACATAAAAAGCTAGAGAGACCTTCTGTCTTTCTTAATCTAACTTCCTGATATTTAGGATAAGGACACTGAGCCCCAGATTGGTGATATCTTGCCTACCCAACAAGTGTCGCTGCCATCATTATATACTACATCAGTGGTTAGTAAACCGTAGTCTCTAAGCCAAATTCAGTATTTGTTCTGTTATGTAAATGATGTTTCACTGCAACACAACCTTGCCTATTAGTTTATGTATTGTCAATCACTATTTTCACATTCCTACTGCAGAGTTAATTGGTTGTAACAGAGACCAGAAACAGAAACTTCTGGTCCTCAAAGTCTAAATTACTTACTAGCTGTTCCTTTACAGAAAACATTTGTGGAAATCTACCTTAGATAAGCCAATTCCAATACTTCTCTTACTCTTTCCTAGTACATATTATCCATGTGCTAGGTTTACCAATACATAAGCACAAGTAACATACAGGGACCTACAGAACCTGATAATACTTATGGGTCAGTGTTTTTTCTAAATAACATCTGCTTCCAGAAGACAAGCATCTGAAGATCCCGCTACTTTTACATCAAACTACTTTTAAACTACACTATGTCATATTGTTTCATTACAAGTTGATGGGGTGGGAAGGGTGCAGAAAGAATGGATCTCCTTTTAATCCTACCGCAGTGCTGGTTTATATAATTTAGCCTACTGAAGAAAGAAAATATATGGGTTAGTAGTTCATAAACCTAGACAAACTGCTATAATAATAAGAAACTTTGGTAATATTTTTCGTTGTATGGTATATATTTATGAGAGTAAATGTAAATTGTGCCTTTTTGAAAAATGAAAACTCATATGAATTCTCTTATGACAAATTAAGAAATGTATTACTCAGTAAGGAAATATCTTTTCCTTTCTCCAACAAAGGCCATGTATATGGAAGCTGGAGTAATGTGAAAACTGCTGTCAAAATTCAAAACATTTCAGACAAGCTTTCTCATGCACAAAATATGGCTTTTAATTGGTTCTTAACTAAATTAATTAAGCTGGTATGACTCACTCTCCAGTCACAACTCAACTTGAAAAACACAAAGGAATATGGTTGGGATAACAAAAGCTAAGAGCCCCGAATTACTCCTGATTTTCATATTAACAAGAGAGTTCAGTCTAGAGAGAAAAGGTTAATTTGTTTTTTAATAGGCTTTTGAAAGACGTGATCAGGTCTAGTGTGATAATTTATGGTTAATCATATGTTTAGAGGCAAAAGGGATTAATCTTTTAATATTAGAGTCATTTTTCTGTAACATAAAACAAAGTTCTTTTCATAGTAACATTAAAAGTCAGATCAAACTTCCTTTTGAGCAAAGTTGGCAAATTGACAGCAAGGAGAGAGAAATTCTGTTTGAACAGCATAGTAAGAAGATCAGACCAGTAGAGTAACTCCTTGCAAAAACCTCTTTCCCAATCTGTCTCCTTTTTTATTTTGTCATAAGTGGTGTAAACTGAAAATAAAATTCTAAGAACGGTACCAAGTGAACCAGCTCCCTTTAGCCTAGGAGACCAGAGTGAAACTTAAAAACCGAGTTCCTGGCCATATCCTGAAAGGCAATCAGATTAGCCTCATTACATTCCTGTCTTTTGGAGTGCAGACATAACAACTGACCAGCATTAAGGTTAAAATAGAGAACATAAGACTGACAAAATATACTCTTTGTGGCTGTATTATTCTGTTCTCATGCTGCTATAAAGGACTGCCCAAGACTGGGTAAATTAAAAAAGAAAGAGGTTTAATTGACTCACAGTTTCACAAGGCTGGAGAGGCCTCAAGAAACTTATAATCATGGTGGAAGGGGAAGCAAACATGTCGTTCTTTACATTGTGTCAGGAAGGAGAAGAATATGAGCCAAATGAAAAGGAAAGTGCCCCTTATAAAACAATCAGGTCTTGTGAGAACTTAGTCACTGTGATAAGAGGGCATGGGGAAAATCACCTACATGATTCAATTACCTCCCACCAGGTGTTTATTACCACACATGGGGATTGTGGCAATTATAATTCAAGATGACATATGGGTGGAGACACATCCAAACTATATTATTCAGCTCCTGGCTCCCCTCAAGTCTCATGTCCTCACATTTCAAAACACAATCATGCCTTTCCAACAAGCCCCCAAAGTCTCAGCTAATCCCAGCATTAACCCAAATTCCGCTTCAAAAGTCTAATCTGAGACAAAGAAAATTCCTTCTGCCTATGAGCCTGTAAAAGCAAAAGCAAGTTATTAATGTCTAGGTGCAGTGGAGGTGCAGGCATTGGATAAATACACCCATTTCCAATAAGAGCAATAGGCCAAAAAAGGGGGCTACAGACTCCATGAACTCTGAAATCCAATAGGGCAGTCATTAAACCTTGAAGTTCCAAAATAATCTCCTTTGACTACATGTTTCAAATCTAGGTCATACTGATGCAAGAAGTGGGCTCCCATGGCCTTCAGCAACTCTGCATCCGTGGCTTTGCAGAGTACAATCCCTCTCCCAGCTACTTTCATAGGTTGATGTTGAGTTCCTGCAGCTTATCCAGGTGCACAGTGTAAGCTGTCAGTGGATCTACCATTCTGGGATCTGGAGAGCAATGGCCATTTTCTCACAGCTACATAAAGCAGTGCCCCAGTGGGGACTCTGTGTGGGGGCTTCGACCCCACATTTCCCTTCTGCACTGCACTAGCAGAGGTTCTCCATGAGGGCTACACCCCTGCAGCAGACTTCTGCCCAGACATCTAGGCATTCCCATACATCCTCTGAAATCTAGGCAGAGGTTTCCAAACCTCAATTCTTGTCTTCTATGCATGGCAGGCTCAACATCACATGGAAGCCACCAAGGCTCTGGGCTTGCATCCTGTGAAGTAATGGCCTGAGCTGTACCTTGGCCACAGCTGCAGCTAACGTAGTTGGGATGCAGGGCACTATGTCCTGAGGCTTCAGGGACTATGAAACCATTTTGCCTTTCTAGGCCTTCAGGCCTGTGATGGGAGGGTTTCTCTGAAGTTCTCTGACATGCCATGGAGATATTTTCCCCATTCTCTTGGAGACTAACTTTTGGGTCCTCATTACTTGTTCAAGTTTCTTGAATTTTACCACAGAAAACAGGTTTTTATTTTCTATCACTTTGTTAGGCTGCAAATTTTCTAAACCTTTATGCTTTGGTTTCTCTTGAATGCTTTGCCACTTAGAAAGTTCTTCCACTGGATACCCTAAATCATTGCTCTCAATTTCAATGTTTCATAGACCTCTAGAGAAGAGGCAAAATGCTGCCAATCTCTGCTAAAACATGGGAAGAGTCACCTTTATTCCAGTTCCCAAGAAGTGCCTCATCTCCATCTGAGACCACCTCAGCCTAGACTTCATTGTCCATATCACTATCAGCATTTTGGTCAGAGACATTCAAAAAGTCTCTAGAAGTTCCAAACTTCCCCATATCTTCCTGTATTCTTCCAAGTCCTCCAAACTATTCCAACCTCTGCCTGGTACCCAGTTCCAAAGTCACTCCCACATTTTTGGTATCTTTATAGCAGCACTCCACTCCACCTATACCAGTTTACTGTATTAGTCCATTCTCACATTGCTATAAAGAACTTCCTGAGACTAGATAAATTATAAAATAAAAGGTTTAATTGGCTCACAGTTTCCCAGGGCTGGGAAGGCCTCAGGAAACTTACAATCATGGAGGAAGGGGGAGCAAACACATTCTTCTTCACATGGTGGTAGGAAGAAAAAGAATGAGAGCTGAGCAAAAGGGAAAGCCCCTTATAAAATCATCAGATATTGTGAGAACTTATTCACTATCACAAGAATAGCATGAGGTAACCTGTCTCCAGAATTCAATTATGTCTCATTGGGTCCCTCCCACCAACATGAAGATTATGGGAAGTACAATTCAAGATGTTGGGTGGGAACACAGCCAAACCATATTGGTGACAATAAGATACCAAATTATAAATAAATACTAAAGCCATGCAAAGCAAGAGTTAAGTAATGCCTCAAGGCCATAAATATTGATAAATAGGTCATTTGGCCCAGTAAATTGTGTCTGACTCTAACACACCCTTCTTATCTTAACTTAAACATTTCTACTGACTCCAAGTTTTAGATAGAGCCCTAGTTATTTAACTAACTACAAATTAAAGAATTTCTAAATCCACCTATAACTTCTAAATCCCTGCTTCAACATATCTCAACTTTTTGAGTCAAACCAATTTATGCCTTCTATGTATGGATTTATGTTTTTTCCTATAACTTCTGCCTTCCAGAAACATAGAAAGCTAAACTGTAATCTGTTCACCTTGGGACCACTTATTCAAGGATTCTTGGGTTTGTGTTTTTCTCCGACTGTGGTCACTCATATTGACTCAAAGTAAACCTCTTTAAGATATTTTACATCACTTGTTTTCCCATTAGCAATTGTAACTTAAATATTATTTCAACCAACTTATGTGTTGGTGGCACTACACACTGAACAACTGAGCAAGGGCTATGTTCTGTGCCTTCATAAGCAAAATGAAAAAGAAATTTGCCAGCTATTGCTCACAAAAATGTAATTATTGGAGCAGCAGTTTACTAAACTCAACCACAGTTATTTTAGCATACTGAAATCTTGCAGAAACACTCTTACAAAGAGAGTCACCAGTGTGGAAAAACAGAAAACAACAATTTAAGTTGCCAAAACTACATTGAGGACGTTTATAAGTTGGATTATCTTTTCCCTAGAACCATCAGAAAGATCATGGAACTTCCAGCATCTGGATTTTAGAATTCTAGTTTCTAAATCCACCCTAATGAGGCAATTCATTTGTGTTGTTTTAAGTCACAGTTTTTGATACTGTACTTTGTCACTGTTCCCTTGGAAAAAAGCTTATATAGGACACTAGGAGATACCAGAAGGTATGCAATTATCTTCTTCAATGGCATAGTGTTAGCACTTCAGAGAAAGAGTAAGAAAGGTAGACAGGAATAAACAATGTTATAATGTGTGAGATCCTCACATTTTAGAATTTAAAAATCAATTTTATGTGGCTTAAGCAGTAGCATAATTTCAGAGATGAAAGATCATCTCATTTTGTCCATCCCTTCCCATTTACTAGACTTGATGAGACCTGATTTTGTTTTTGTTTTTTTGTCAGCATTTCTGCCATACAGACAGGTTTCTCTTATGAGAGGATTGAATACATGAAATCTCAGTTATAACACTGTGTCATTTCTCTTGTCAAACAGGGTTGGTACATGCACAAAGATAGTATATGTATCTAATCATAAATGATCTAATTTAACAGCCTTCCACATGTAGACTTGTGTCTTAGAGGAAAAGTTTTATAAGAAATTATTTATTGTTTATAGGTACTTTATATGTGTGAAAGGATCTTTGAACTTACCCTGTCCAACTCCTTAATCAAGGTTAAAGGTCTTTCTATACACGGTGAATGTAACTTAATTAGATAATCGCAGCTCTGTCACTTTTTCACTTAGTATTGCTGGGACCACATGATTGTCCTTGTAGACTCAGCTCCATCCAAAGGTCTGAGCTTGGCTCATCTTCTAATTCTCACCCTTTTACACATCTGACCTCAGCTTCATGCCTTGACCTAGTTGTGATTGTACTGCTTAGTTCCACAAAACTTACTTTATTTTCTACTCACTTGATTGTGTGTGAGTTTTCAAGTAAAACCAAATGTTAGACAAAAAATGTCAACCAAAGCCTTTTCCTTTCAATGCCCTGTTGCTTTTTCACAACTTAGTCATCTTAATCATTAACCAGCCTCAAGTTACCTGCACCAGCATAAGAGGAAAAATAAATTATTTATTCTCAGTGTAAAATCAGTATCAGGTCTGTCCAAAACTTACTGCTTTCCTCTTCATTCATCTCACTTTTCACTTCTAAGAAAATTTACTAAAAATTCCCATTATCTAAGTTGTAATTGGATATTTGCTCCCTTTTGCTGTGTCATTTTTGCTGAAAATTTCAGAGCTCCTCTTTCTAGGTCCATATACTCACGGATTAAATGACAATTTAGACCATTAATACAATAAAAAGAACAGCACAGATTTCATCCTGGAGGGGCTAATTGCTAATTTTATTTTGTTCCAAGTACAGACAGAGACTGCACACTTGTCAATTGCAATTGTAAACAGGACCCAGCTAAATGTCCATTTTGACTTAGCATAATTCTACTAAATAATCTAGAAATAAAGAATGTACAAGGAACATCTTTTAGAAAAAAATCCACTGCTTATTTCAAGAGAGAAGTTTTAGATTGAAGTACATAAAAGGGAGAGGAGGGATATATTGACTAACCTATTTGAATCTTCCAAATCAATATTGAATGTCAACAGGTTGACAAGTCAGATGGCCAGAACTTCACTGAATCTATATTTTCAGGATGGATAAATAGTTATATTAAGTTTATTTTAAAATAAAAAGTATTTTAAGGACACCTTTATGAAAATGTTTAAATATCTAGAGATATATGTCATAATTTTTAAAGCACTTTATCATTGTAAACTTATCTGTTCCTTCCACCCAGTCTACATATTGTGAGATGAAATAACTGTGACTTCCAGAGAGGAAAAACATTCCCAAAGTCACAAAGAAAGAATATCTCAGGTAATTAATATTCAAATATAAAGCATCTATTGATTCAATAAGCATTTATTTATACGTACTTTCTCCTTAACTTATGCTTGGATGGAGGCCAAATATTTTCTTGTTATATTGCTATGTCTCTGAAGTACATACTCTAAGTAAATAGACTATAAAGTTAATCATTTTTAAAAGTCATTGTTAAATGACATTTCTTTGAAATCCGTCTCACACATTTTTTGTTTAGGCATTAGAATTTGTTAAAGCCCAAAGTATACAATTGAATAGCACTAAATGATCATATGTGAACATCTCTTACTGTTAGTATATTTATTTGACATGTGGAATTGTAGCAACTTTACTAGATTAATTTTGATTTATATCTAAGTACCAGGAAACATAGATAATTACTCAACGTAAGTTTAACTTAGAAACCATACTCCTACTTTTCTAATGCATGCCACACTCACTTCATAAGTCATACTCATAATTAGATTTTGTACCCCAAAATAAAACGTCCTGCTTTGTTTTATATAAACAATGTCAATAACTGTAAGGAGACATAACAGAATTTCTTGTCACTTATGCAAATAATAGTAACTTGCTTCTTTTCAATGATCTAAGTAGAAGGAAGGTACAGGTGCAGAATCTCATAAAATAAAGCACTTTGCTTTTAAAATCTAATTAAATATAGTAAGGTCATTCAGTAAGGTTTTGTCAGTTGCCTTCATCAGGGAATTGATAGGGAAAATATGTCAACTCTAGGTAATTCAGGTATTTGACAGAATTCTGTTAAAATTAAGCCTGGTTCCTTTGCTACTCAGTTCTCAATAACTTACTTTTCAAGTTTTGCACAAACCATTCACACACAGATATCCAAGGCTTTTATTAATTTGTCCTTTGAAATAGTCCTTGAATATTTATTTTTATTAATTTATCCATTCACTTCAATCTCCAGTTCATTCACTGAGCCCTTAGTTTTTAATTCTATAGGATTCAGGCTCCAAAAATGCTTAGAGCTTATGATAACCTTCAGTATCATTCTCCTATCTGAGAATGTGGCTTTGAAATTTGTAGGCTCCATGGACTTCTGGATAGCAATGAGATGAGTAAGGCCACTTGACTGCACAAGGCCAGACTCTCTGGGGAGTTACACCTTCACAGATTCACCATGACCCACCTTTGCTGGCTAATTTTTGTCAGTGTATCAAAGTGTAACCAGTTTTTGAATTTCAGTGATCATACTTGAAAGAAATTGTTTTACAAGCCAGAACGGTAATAATTTACAATCGGATAGAAGAACTTTGTCATTTGCTCACCTTAGTCCATCCAAGTGGACAAGTGTGTAAATAAAGATTAGGATGCCTAGTGAATACTGTGTTATAGAAAAATGAGTAGACTACTTTCTGAGAATTTCTGTATCCTAACTGAAAACAACTTTCCTTTACTGTAGAGAAATCTGAGTTTAAAGGAAAGAAATATATTATTAGGAATGTAACCTTCCTCAGAAGATACCAAAGACATTAACAAAGTTCCATTTAATTTGTCATACTTCAACAGCCCCCTTTTGTTACATTTAGCATTCTATCTGTACTTTTTCTTTCAAAATACATGAATTTTTTTTATCTTGGATAGATTTTTAGATTTTGATAGAAAACCCTCATTAATTTTATAGGGAAGTTTTGTCCAAATTATACCATGAATTACTTCTTTAATTCCGTGGTTTCTTAAACACCTAGTTCTAAGTATTGCTTCAGTTGTTTATTTGCTTTCATTCATTAATTTTATATACATATATATATATATATATATATTATTGCATTTTAGGTTATGGGGTACATGTGAAGAAGATGCAAGATTGTTGCATAGGTACATACATGGCAATGTGGTTTGCTGCCTTCCTCCCCATCAGCTGTATCTGGCATTTTCTCCCCATGTTTTCCCTCCCCAACTCCCCATCCCCCGCTGTCCCTCCCCTAGATACCCCCACAGACCCCAGTGTGTGATGAGCCCCTTCCTGTGTCCATGTGTTCTCATTGTTCAACACCCACCTATGAGTGAGAACATGTGTTGATTTTCTGTTCTTGCGTCAGTTTGCTGAGAATGATGGTTTCCAGGTTCATTCATGTCCCTACAAAGGACATGAACTCATTGCTTTTTATGGCTGCATAAATAGCTTAATGAGTCTTGCTAGACTAGACCACAGAAAATAACATATCTTTGTTTTTTTCTGAACTTTCATTTAATGATTTCCCTCAATAATTTTCTTAAGTAACTATGAGACCTACTTTTGGAACTCAAGTTTGGATTTTCATCCTTCCGCGGTCTACTCTGGCCTGGGTCAATTCCAATATTCCAGAGAATATCGAAGTTGATTCTAGGTTTATGTCCTAAAGTTTTGTGTCATGGATGATGTTGGTTCTGGAAATCTGAAGTCTCAGTTGCCTGTCTTTTGCAGTAGGAAAAAAAATGAATTCTTCAATAAGCCCTCAGAGTCTTTTTTAATATGAAATTCTCTACCTATTTTCATAATTATGATAGGTTTTTAGGAGTATATTTAGGGTTTATATATCTTAGTCTATCTTAACTTTTATATTATAATTTTATTTTATTTTTTAAAATAGAAGATATTAGATGACTTTATATTCCAAAGTTATACTGATTCCTTGTTAATGTAGGTGGATCAAAAAGGGACATAATTGGCCAGTTTGGACCACTGTTTTGACCAAGGATGTCTAAAAGTCAAATAGTGCTCTTTCTTGTCCTTGATATGGTTGCAAGAAAATCATCTTTTTCAGAAATGTTGGAGGATAGTTGCTTTTTCTTTATATCTGAAAGGTGAGTCATACTCTCCAAGATAGGGAAAAGACCCAGAAACATTGCTAAGGAGAAAATTAACAATGGATTACATATCAGATAAGTCACTTCAAGGTATAGTTTGACTGTCATGCTGCACAATACGAAATCCAGACTTACAAGAAGTCCATCAATTTTAGATTTCTGACATGATTTGAAAATATGGGTTCTTAAAGAGCTTATTGTTATAATGAGATCAGTGGAGATATGATAGCAAATAGTTAATTTTATTATACTGAGATTATACTTAAAAATATCTAATATACAAAACAATTGTATTCCATGGTGAGTCCAAGATATAATGCATAGATGTGTTTCGTCATTTTAAATGATACCTAGTGTGCAAATCCGCTCACTTTTTAACAAAGATATGTTAAATAATAATTAACATTATAGAAAGACTCCTGGCTAACCTCTAATAATAAGAATATTAAGCACATAGAAATGTAATTCAATTTAGAGAAGCTTGATCTCATATTTATGTTTTAGAAGTACATAAATTTAATAAATATTATTTACAAATAAAATTTGCTTATCTGTGATATTTTTGGTCTACCATTTCTTTGTATACCTTTACCATACAAACCTCTGATTTTTATGAAACAATCAATAATTGATTGTTTATTTTATATCTTAAGGGGGAAATGTTGGAATTTATAAATACAACTATCAAGAAGCATTCAAACAATAAATGTTCAAAAAAAGTGTGTCACTTAGGCTTGCAAAATTCTTGTGAAATATTTTTGACCCAGTTTGTACTGGTTTAAAGGTTTACGTATCTGTCAAAAAACACCTGCCTACTGAAACTGGCTCAAATGGGGTAGCAGACTTATGATTGGATTTCTCCACTGCCCACCACAAATGACCCACAAAAATTAACAGAAGACATAAGGACATCTTTCTTTTGAAGCAATCTCTGATTTGTCTGTGATACTCCTCTATGTCTGCCCACAAGAACAAAAAATAGCAGATTACTTTCATGTTTAAGGAAAGAAATTGATCTTAACAGTTGAACAATAAATTCAGTGTGATATTACATTTTGTCTGGTATGGCCTTTAGACAGAGAATAGAGATAATGGCAGCTATATCTCATGATCCTTAAAACATCTTTCTAATCACTTTCAAAGAGTGACCCAGCCTTCCAAACCAAAGCATCTCTTCATTTACTCTGCAGTCAACATTTATAGAATGCCTACTATTGTGCCTATATGTCCTTACTGACCTATCTACTGAAACTAAAACTGTGGGTTAAATCAGCAATGCTTAAAATAAAATAATTTCAACTGCTCAAAAATGTTGCATCCATGATCAATTTTAGTAGTTTTAGGGAATTGCTTAACTACTAGGCTTTCAAATTTCAAATTTTAGAAAGGGCACATTAAAGATTTATAAAGCTTGAAGTCTATGAATAATAATAAATAATTCTAAATATTCTACATCCTTAGATAAAATATATAAATTATTTCTGTAACAACGTCAGAATAAAATTGATAACATTTAATGGTACACTAAAGTGCATTCTTGATGTATTTTACTTGCATTCACCAAATATAATTTAATTTTTGTCTAATTATGATATTATTTTATAATTCCAAAATATTGCAGTTTCAAATGTTGCCATTTAATTTATTACATCACAGTTTTATTCTATTTAGTAGAGAATTCACATAAAGCTTATGTGAAAGGGTAAATAAACAACTGTTTAACATTTACCCATTCGGTAAATGTTTATTACTCATATTCAATAGATTCAACAGAGGCAGAATTATTAGAAAAACATACAGAAACATTATAAAAATTAGTGAAAGTGAAGCTGATGTAATTTGTGAGCAAAAACTAGTTAAACATCTAAGGAGCATGTGTAATGCATGTGTAATGGGGGTACACAGGAAGCATGAGTCCATGTTTGTGTTCAACCAAGGAAATGTTCGCTTCAGACTCAGTCTGAAAAATGTACTCTTTGTGCAAAAAGCTGGCAGGGGAGAACCTCTTCCTTTACATTAGCAAACACAGACCATAAAGGCAGTGAATAAAAGAGACACAGAGTAGAGCAGTAGCATGATGAAGATGTAAAAACCAACTCTTCTTCATTATATGTAGCCAGTCATATATTTTGCTGAGCATATTAAAAGAAAGCAAGACTTCAGTATAGAGATAATAATAGTCTATGCCTCATATGAATGTTGATCAACTATATAAACAAAGGTTGAGGATTTTCTGCAAATAATAAAGGAAGTATCGGTGCAGATTATTCTGAAAGAAGAAAGGCAAATAAATTGCACAAAAACTTTTTAGCAGAACTTGAGTAACAAAGAAATGAGAAAGAAAATTTCCTAGACATGCAAAGCAAGTAAATAATTTTATCTAGTCTCTTAGTAAGTTAAGTTGAAATTAAATTCAAAATTTTACAGTTTGTTCTTTATCATCTTGAACACAATTATTTTTATATATTACTTATGACTGATAAACTGTATAGCATTTTTACTCCAGAGAACAGTGCAATTATTTGTGTTGTATTCATGATAACCTCTTCTGTATAACTCTGGATTCAATTTCACTGTAATCCTGGGATGCTATGCCAGAGAAAACAACGTATCAGGAAAGAACAAATACCTATGCATATGTTGATGTCATCAAAGAAGCTAATCAAACTGGAGACAGACTAAATGATCATCTATGAGAACAGGTTAAATAAACTGGAGTCCATTTTTGTACAAATACTATGCACCCATTAAAAATAACAAACATTATCTATAAAAGGTAGTCTCAAAGAGTTAACTTGGATGTTCTTGTACGTGTAAAAGCAAAATTTGGAAGAGTATAAATATAACAATTTTGTAAAGTCACTAATGGGCCCCAAACTCTTTGGATATATGTGTATGTTTGCACACATTTATAAAAGTCTATAAAATTATATAAACATGAGGAAAATAGAGAAAAGTCCATAGTATGTGGTTAACAGGTTCCTAAGAAGAGTGGAGGTGCAGAGTGGCTCTGTTTTGAAGATAAGGAAAAAGGTAACAGAAAATCAAAGTCAAAAGGGGAAGAAAAAAAAAGGAAAGCGGTTTTCTTTAAAAAAAGGCATTGATTTGACAACATTGCTTATGTATGTATATATCATTGTATATTTGTTTATGTAAAATAAGAACTTTTTAATTTGCAAAGAAAATGATTCTGATTAGGAGTGATGAAAATAGTAAGTTGATACTCCACACAGATCCTTTTTTCGTTCTTGAAGTGTAAGCCTCACTACAAAAATAATTTCCATTCAATTGCTTTCATCTCCCCTACAAAAGTAATGGCAAATTCAATTTGTAAATGTAATTTGAGGTTATTTCAAAAATAAATTTCCTGGACAATATGATGATATTCCACAGGAAAAAATTATGCTGATGAATATTTATAAATAAATTCCCTTAACATTTTCTGTCTAATTGTGATAGTTTCTGAATCCTAATTTAAAATTATAATATACTTGTTTCAATGTCCAAATGAGAATGTTATCAATAATACTATTTAAAATCTGGCTGCACATGGTAACTTTTTAAAACAATTTGCTTTGGAATGCAATAATAAAGAATACATATTTGATTTCTGTTTATAGTTTTGTTAAAGCAAAGATTCAGTATTTCACACACAATACAGAAAAATACCTTTTTAAAATAATGAATTATTGAAAAATAAGAACGCAGCTATTTTTTTCCAGGATGTTTTAGATATTTTGTTTTAATGTAATGAAGAAGATGAAGTATCTGTAATTCAGATATTATTTTAAAGAAACAATATTGTAAGAGCTTTATCAGTCTTTTTTGTTTTAAACTTCCGAGAACCCCTGTGATATCTGAAAAGAGTAGCAAAAGTTTTGCCAGGCTGGTCTTGAACACTTCACCTCGGGTGATCCACCTACCTTGGCTTCCCAAAGTGCTGGGATTATAGGCATGAGCCACCGTGCCCGCATCCCCTGCCCCGTTTTTGTTTGTTTGTTTGTTTTTTTAATTATACTTTCAGTTCTGGAATACATGTGCAGTAAGTGCAGGTTTGTTACATAGGTGTACAGTGCTACGGCGATTTGCTGCATGTATCTACTTGTTTTCTACATTAGATTTTTCTCCTAATGCTATTCTTCTCCGGCGTGATGTTCCCCCTTCCTGTGTCCATGTGTTCTTATTGTTCACCTCCCACTTATGAGATTTTTTACTATATTTCAATTTTGCATATTAGTATAGTAGATGTAATTTCTTATGCCATTTAGTCATCTAAAGACCTAAGTATGTTTTAATATTGGAAAATACTCTTTTTGTACGAACAAAGCTATTACAATGTTCTGAAATCAGTTCAGATCTCTGTAAATTGAGATATTGCTAAAATTAACAAAAGGATTTTAAATCTATTTAATTGCATTAAAAATTATCAGTGACTGCTTCCATACAAATACTTAATATACTAATGCACTATTAAATATCTAAATTACATGTGCAAAACAAAATGTGAAAACATTGTCCTTGTCTGTAAAATATTCTTGAAGTCTTTTAAATTTATGAATTATCTAACTTCCATTTCATATACTTTGAAAGTTGTACAGCCAAAATGAGTATTTTGTCTGTGCTAGACTGTTATTCAGTAAGCTCTAAATCAGTCTTCATCTTCATATGATATTCGATGTTTATTTTTGAAACAAAAAAATGTCTCTTCAAATATGGCTTATTCTTTTATATAGTCATATATCGTGTAAAGCAAATCATGTATGTCAGAACAAAATATGTTAATAAAACATTTGTTATTACATCATTAACTAAAGTAGCATTTTAAGGAAAATATTAGTGTTGTTAATCATTATTTAAAAAGCATTATGTTCATAAATTTTTTCTTATAAATGTCCGATGCTTTTTCATGTTAAAAATAGCCTGAGGAAAATATGTATCCTTATTTTACAAGCAAAATTAATTTGTATATTATCATCACTGTCTCTCAGTTATACTCTGCTGTTTTGTAATTTTTTGGAACATTTTCTTTTCTGTTTCTGAGAATTCATAAATGTTTTGTCATTGTGATAAATAAAATAAATTAACAACATTCCTCTCTCTTCAAATATTTAAGACATTTTTAAACTCAACTCATTATGTTATAGACTATGCAAAGTTTTTAATAATTACACACTAATAGTTTTCTAAAGCATATTTCAATGTTTCAAAAAGATGTAATTTATAAGAGAAATCAAATCAAACAAGCAGAGCAGAAACAAACATTTTTGTAACTCAAATATTCATCATCCGTGTGGATATATTGTTGTATAAGATCACTTAATCATATGAACAAAAATATCTTCATTCATGCCACTGCCTTATATTCAATGCTAGAATCATGACCTTCCTAGAATGCAATAGCAACTTCTGAGTTCCCTATACAACTACAGTATCCTTTAAGGTTCCGCAGAAAAGAATTCTGCAAAGACAGTATTCACTTCACCAATGGAAAGGTTAGTGCTTTAAATTTAAACAGGTAATACATATTTTCCTACTTAAAATTCTTGGACATACCCCAACTAATGCAAAATGCTGAAGAGTTTCCAATCACGTGGAATTAATTTCTGGAGAGACACTGGAGAATGACACCAGGTTTCATGAGGAAATCAGCTAAAAAAAATGAAAAGAGCAGTATAAGAAATCTTTTCCTCAATTTAGCACTGCAATGGCCTTTGATGATCACCTAGGGCTTTGCTCATGCAAGGAAAGTAATAACCAGAAACCAAGTTATTAGTACCGTGAGTGAGATAACTCATTTAAAGATAAGCAAGTCATAAGGTTATTATACCTTCTTGTTCTAAGCTTGGGACTCTCATGATGAATAATAGCAATCACTATTTCATTAATAAAATATTGATAAGCATCATATATTGAAAAATCTCATTTAAAAATGATATTTTCTATTTTATGGATACTTATTATCTTTTTGAAAGTTGCCATTAGTTTTAGATAAGGGATAATGATGCTTATACAAATACCTAGAAGAGTATAGAAGATGATACTTCATGAATTAGAGTTATAACAAGTTTCATCATTTCAAAATGTAATATAATTCAGTCTCTGAATTTCATAAGTAACTATTTGTGGAAATTTATCAATTGTAGGAAGACACTGGTCAAAGCCTACCAGTTTTCTTATGACATCTAGATTTGTCAATATGTATTTTTTTGCTAATATATGTAAAAGAAGTAAAATAAATTTTTGAGCCACTATATTCCAGTCTGGGCAAAAGAGTGAGACCTCATCTCAAAAGGAATAAAAATAAAAATTAAATGTTTGTATTATGAATTTCAAAACCCCAAAAATATTATTTTTAAAATAATATACACATCCCTTGTAAGTTGTATTCCTAGATATTTTATTCTCTTTTTAGTAATAGTGAATGGGAGTTTGCTCATGATTTGGCTCTCTGTTTGTCTATTATTGGTGTATAGAAGTGCTTGTGATTTTTGCACACTGATTTTATATCCTGAGACTGCTGAAGCTGCTTATCAGCTTAAGGAGATTTTGGGCTGAGATGATGGGTTTTCTAAATATACAATCATGTCATCTTCAAATATAGACAATTTGACTTTCTCTCTTCCTATTTGAATACCCTTTATTTCTTTCTCTTGCCTGATTGCCCTGGCCAGAACTTCCAATACAATGTTAAATAGGAGTGGTGAGAGTGGGCATCCTTTTCTTGTGCCAGGTTTCAAAGGAAATGCTTCCACTTTTTGCCCATTCAGTATGATATTAGCAGTGGGTTTGTCATAAATAGCTCTTATTATTTTGAGATATGTTCTATCAATACTTAGTTTATTGAGCATTTTTAGCATGAAGGGGTGTTGAATGTTATGGAAGGCCTTTTCTGCATCTATTGAGATAATCATGTGGTTTTTGTCATTCGTTCTGTTTATGTGATGGATTATGTTTATTGATTTGCATAGGTTGAACCAGCCTTGCATCCCAGGGATGAAGCTGACTTGATGGTGGTGGATAAGCTTTTTGATGTGCTGGCTGGATTCAGTTTGCTAGTATTTTATTGAGGATTTTCACGTTGATGTTTGTAAGGAATATTGGCCTGAAATCTTTATTTTCTGTTGTGTCTCTTCCAGGTTTTGGTATCAGAATAATGCTGGCCTCATAAAATGAGTTAGGGAGGAGTCCTTCTTTTTCTATTGTTTGAAGTAGTTTCAGAAGGAATAGTACCAGCTCCTCTTTGTACCTCTGGTAGAATTCAGCTGTGAATTTGTCTGGTCCTGGGCTTTTTTTGGTTGGTAGGCTATTAATACTGTCTCAATTTCAGAACTTGTTATTGGTCTATTCAGGGGTTCAACTTCTTCCTGGTTTAGTCTTGGGAGGGTGTATGGGTCTAGGAATTTATCTGTATCGTCTAGCTTTTCTAGTTTATTTGCATAATGGTGTTTATTGTATTCTCTTATAGTAGGTGGTATTTGTGTTGGATCAGTGGTAATCTCCCCTTTATCATTTTTTACTGCATCTATTTGATTTTTCTCTCTTTTTTTCTTTATTAGCTCGGCTAGTAGTCTATCTATTTTGTTAATCTTTTAAAAAACCAGCTCCTGGATTCACAGAGTTTTAAAGGTTTTTTTGTATCTCTGTCTCCTTCAGTTCTGCTCTCATCTTGGTTATTTCTTGTCTTCTACTAGCTTTTGAACTTGTTTTATCTTGCTTCTCTATTTCTTTTAATTGTGATGTTAGGGTATTGAATTTAGATCTTTCCCACTTTCTCCTCTGGGCATTTAGTGCTATAAATTTTCCTCTAAACATGGCTTTACCTGTGTCCCAGAGATTTTGATACATTGTGTCTTTGTTTTCATTGGTTTCAAAGAAACTATTTATTTCTGCCTCAATTTTGTTATTTACCCTGTGGTCATTCAGGAGCAGGTCGTTCAGTTTCCATGTCGTTGTGTTGTTTTGAGTGAGTTTCTTAATCCTAAATTCTGAGTTGCTGAATCAACTTTTCTGCAAAAGAAGAGTAGACTGGTTAATGACAAAAAATCACTATAAATTATTTTCCTCTGAGGTCTCTGTTATTCAATATTTTTAGCTTTTGACTTTGTTTCTTGTGTACTTGGTGCATCTTTTGTATTTTCTTCAACTTTCATTGTAAGTTCAGGGGTGCATGTGCAGGATGTGCAGTTTTGTTACATAGGTAAACGTGTGCTGTGGTGGTTTGCTGCACAGATCATCCAATCACCTAGGTGTTAAGCCCTGTATCCATTAGCTTTGCTTCCTGATGCTCTCCTTCCTGTCTTCCTCCAGCAGGTCCCAGCGTGTTTTATTCCCCAACCACATGTTTTCATGTGTTCTCAACATTCTAATCCAACTTACAATGAGAACATGCAGTGTTTGGTTTTCTGCTTCTGTGTTAGTTTGCTGAGGATAATGGCTTCCAACTCCATTTACATCCCTTCAAAGGACATGATCACATTTCTTTTTATGGCTGCATAGTATTCCATGCTACATCTTATTTTCTATTCAGAGTTTTGTCATAGGGTAAATGTGTAACTAACCTCACACAGCTCTTCTGGCTCCTCTTTGGCCACTCACTTGGTGATCTCTTTAATTCTGAGCTATTTCTAAGTATTTCTAGGGTTCTGCTCTTCTAGGCTCCACTTAGTTTTGTGAGATGTAGCCATCATTCTCCATGAAAACTCACCATTTTCCACAGTTAAAGTATGAATGCATTATCTTGATCATATTGGTCCCACAGTTAATTCCACCTTCTGGCACTGGAAAAAATATCCATGCACTATAAGAATTACACATATTTGTTTTTTAAATTTTTACTATTTAGTCAATTCAAGGTTATCAATATGCCATTTTCCTATACATTTTTAAGTAAATGTGCCTTCAGAGAATATAGTAAGCTCAAATATTTCTCAAAATTATAGAACCTTCCCATAAGTAAATAAATTATTTTCTTATAAAATAGTTTCTTTTATCACAAGTACAGTTAATTATGAAACAATTGTGTAGTAAAATTTAGAAAAAAAAAACAAGATAATCATCCCAGTTACAAGTCCCCAATGATAAATCTGCTGGGAACATTGTACCTATGCCTATTGTGTTCTGTTTATTGGCATTAAAATATCTATTTCTTGTCATTTTTAACTAAAATACATTGACAGTGTAATTTTTTTTTAAAACTCCTTTGTTAGTATTTTCCTGGTGATTACTCAGTTTGACTATGAATAATTTGTTCATTTGAGCATAAAAATATATTTGTAATTAATAAGAACTTACTATAAGACCTGTCAGAATAGTTTTGGAGAAAAAACAGACAACTTTGTTTACGTCATACTGGAACTTTCCCAACTTTCTCTTTTACCTTTCCTGTTCTTTGTGAAAAACCCATATAAACACCCTAAGTTCAGACCCAATCTGGAACAACACTTACTGTGATTTGGAAACATTATAATTTAACTGTTACTGAAATAAGTTTCTCAGTGAAGGAAAATCGTTAAGAAATCAGTGTAATAAAAAATTATGGTAAGTGCTTAAAAAGTTCTCTTTTGTTTGGTTTTGCTTTGCTGCTATTAGTTTTTATTTCACATTTTCAACATTTCCTACCTTGAAACATATTCCATTTTAATAGATTATAAGACTAAGACTAATTAAGATATGTATTTTATTTCTGGAACAATGAAAATATGATGACTGGAACAATGAAAATACATGGTATTGGTCTGTAATTTTATTTGGTCATATCCTTTTTGGGCCTTGCTTTTAGGATGATAATGACTTCATAGAATGAATTAGGGAGCATGTGCTTCTCCTCAATTTTGAAACCATTTCAATAGAATTGGTACCACTTATTTTTTGCTTATTTGGTAGAATTCAGCTGTGAATACATTTGGTCCTGGGCTGCTTTTCGTTGTGAGACATTTTACTACTGATTCAATCTCACCACTCATTATGGGTCTGTTTGGGATTTCTGTTTCTTAATGGTTCAATATTAGTAGGATTTTCAGGAAGCCTCATTTCAGGAAAAAGAAAAATGAGGAAAACATTTGTGGAAAATGTTTTCTTTTCCTTCTATTTTCTAGTTTTTGAGTGTATAGTTATTCATAGTAGCCTGTGATGATCTTTTGTATTTCTGTGGTATCAGTTGTAATGTCTCCTTTTTCATTTCTGATTGCATTCATTTTGAATTTTGTCTCCTCTTTTCTTGGCTGGTCTTGCTAGAGGTTTATCAATTTTATCTTTTCAAAAAAATCCAACATTCCATTTTGTTGATTCTCTGTATTGTTTGGTTGGTCCCAAATTTATTTGGTTCTGTTATAATGATTGTTATTTCTTTTCTTCTGCTAGTTTGGGTTTGGTTTGTCCTTGTTTTTCTAGTTCCTTGAGGAGTGGCATTAAATTTTTAAATTGTTGTTTTTCTACTTTCGTCACTGTAGGCATTAAAAACTATAAACTTTCAACTTAGACTGTGCATTAGCCAGTCTTGTATTGCTATAAAGAAATACCTGAGAGTGGAATTTACATAGACAAGATATTTAACTGGCTCATGGTTCTGCAGACTGTCCAAGATACATGATGCTGATATCTGCTTGGTTTTGGGGAGGCCTGAGGAAACCTACAATTATGACAGAAGATGAAAGGGGAGCAAGCACGTTACATGGGCACAACAGGAGCAAGAGACGGAGAGAGGAGAGGAGCCACACACTAGCAATGGTTGTTTTATCTGAGAGTGGAGCAAGATGGCAAAAGAGAAACCTACACTGTTCATTCTCCCTGCAGGGACCTCAAATTTTAACAACTATCTGCACAAAGAAGAGCACTATCACAAGAGCCAAAAATCAGGTAAGCAATCACAGTACCTGGTTTAAACTTTATGTCATTGCAAGAGGTATTGAGGAGGGCAGGAGGGACAGTTTTGAATAACCAAAACCACCCCTTCCCAACCCCCACTAATGGCTGTGAAGCATGGAGTGTCTGTGTACTTCAAGGAAGGGGAGCACAGTGACTGGGGAACATTACATTGAACTCAATGCTGCTCTGTCATAGCAGAGAGTAAGTAATCCTGGGCTCAGCCAATGCTCACACACAGAGGGAACATTTGGAGCAGACCCAGCCAGAGGGGAATGCTTCATCTCATTGGTTGGAACTCTAATTTCTTGGCAAGCCTTGCTACCACAGGCTTAAGTGCTCTGGAGTTCCAGGTAAACTTGAAAGGCAGCCTAGGACACAACCACTGCAATTCCTAAGCGTCTCTTAGTGCTTGGCCAGGCTGAGAGCCAGAGGACTAGAGTGGCATGTGACCTTGGGAAGACACCGGCTGGGATGGCTAAAAGAATGCTTGTACCATCCTTGCCCCATCTCCAGGCAGGGTAGCTAGCAGCAATGAAACTTTGTTTTTTCCTCTGCCTAAGGGGTGGAGAGTTAACAGTAGAGAGTATTTTGTTTGCATCTTGGACACCAACTGAGCCACAGTAGGACAGGGCACTGGGAAGGGTTGTGAGGTCCCGGTTTCAAGCTCTAGCTCCACTGCCTTAAAGGAAATACTCAGTCCTTGCAGGAGTCATCATCTGCTGACTAATGAGCTCTTGGGCCCTGAAAAACCAGCAGTGACACCTAGGTAGTATACTGTGGGCCTTACATTCTGACAAGTGTTGACTACAGGTGTAACCACGCACATTTCCAGCTGTGGTGGCTACAGTGAAAGACTCCTTCCCTGAAGGGTGAGTCCCAGGCCTGGCAGCATTCATCAGAAGCTGATGAAAGGGCCCTTGGGCTTTAAGTGAATATCAATGGTGATCTGGCCGAAGCCCTCAGAGGACTAGTGGTGGCGATGCCCATAGGGAGAGGCTTCTTTGCCTGTGAAAAGGGGAGTGAAAAGTGGGAAGGACTTTATATTTGGCTTCAGTGCCAGCTTAGTCACATTACAGTAGGAGATCAGGCAAATTTCCAAGGTTTGTGTCTCCAATCCCTGGCTTTCAAACAGCATCTCTGAATCTTCCTGGGGCCAGATAGAACTCATCACCCTGAAGGGAGAGACATAATAAACCTGGCTGGTTTCACCACCTGATGATTGTAGAGCCCTAGGGCCTTGATTGAACATAGGTGGTAGCCAGGTAGTGGTTACAGTGGGCATTGGGCAAGACCAGTGCTGTGTTGGCTGCAGATCTGACCCAGCACTTTACCAAGTGGAGTGGCCATGGGTGTGCTTGCATCTCCATACCTCCAGTTCCAGTGGGTTAGCATAGAGAAAGAGAAAAACTCTGAGTGTTTGGGAGAAAGTAAGGGGAAAATAAGATTATCTGCCTTGTAATCCAGGGAAGTGCTCCAGATCTTGTCCAACACCAGCAAGGTGTTACTTGCATGAGTTTGCAAAAACCACAGTGATATTGGGCTTTGAATACCTGAAAACCCTCTGAAGAAAGACAGGCACACACAAGCACAGACTGTGAAGACTACAATAAATAAATAACTCTTCAATGCCCAAACACTGACAAACATCTACAAGTATCAAGATCATCCAGGAAAACATGACCTTATTAAACAAACTGAATAGGGCAACAGAAACCAATTCAGAAGAAACAGAGATATATGCATGATCTTTCAGGCAGAGAATTAGAACTAACTCTTTTAAGGAAACAAAGGAATTCAAAATAACAAAGAAAGAATTTGGAAGTCTATCATGCAAATTTAACAAACAGATTTAAATAATTAAAAAGAATCGAGCAGAAATTTTAGAGCCGAAGAATGCAATTGGCATACTGAAGAATGGACCAGAGTCTCTTAATACTGAAATTAATCAAGCAGAAGAAAGAATTAGTGAGCTTGAAGGCAGGCTACTTGAAAATACAGAGGAGATAAAAGAAAAAAATTAAAATAATGAAGCACATCTACAAAATACAGAAAATAGCCTCAAAAGGACAAATCTAAGAGTAATTAGTACTAAAGATGAGGTAGAGAAAGAGATAGGGATAGACAGTTTATTCAAAGAATTAAAATCAGATAATTTCCCAAACCTATAGAAATATATCAACATTGAAGTGCAAAAAGATTATAGAACAAGAAGATTTAATCCAAAGACTACCTCAAGGTATTTAATAATCAAACTCCCAAAGGTCAAGGGTAAAGAAAGGATCTTAAAAGCACCGACAGAAAAGAAACAAATAACATACAATGGGGATCCAATGTGTCTGGGCAGTAGACTTTTCAGTGGAAAACTTATAGGCCAGAGAGTGGCATGACATATTTAAAATGCTGAAGGAAAAACAAACAAACAAACAAAACAACAACAACAACCAAAAAAAAAAAAAAAAAAAAAAAAAAAAAAAAAAAAAAAAAAAAAAAAAAAAAAAAAAAAAAAAAAAAAAAAAAAAAAACCTTTTACACCAGAATAGCATATCTGAAAAGCATCTTTCAAACATGAAATATAAATAAAGACCTTCCCATATAAACAACAGTGGAGGGATTTCATCAACACAAGACCTGTCTTGCAAGAAATGCTAAAGGGAGTTTTTTTAATTGAAACAAAAAATATTAATGAGCAGGAAATAATCATCTTAAGTATAATACAAGCTTCCCTAATAATAGCACACAGAAAACACAAAATATAACACTGCAATCATGGTGTATAAACTACTCTTATTTTAAGTAGGCAGAATAACAGATAAACTAATGAAAAATAATCACACCTTTTTAAGACATAGTACAATAAGACATGAAAAGAAACAACAAAAAGTTGAAAGGAAGGAGGATGACATTAATATGTAATGTTTTTGTTAGCTTTCTTTTTGCATAATTGATTGTTTATGCAATCAGTGTTATCACTAGTTTTAAATAATGAATTATAAGATAGTATTTGCAAGACTCACAGTAACTTCACATCAAAAACATAACAGATACACAATAAATTAAAAGCAAGAAATTAAATCACACCACCATAGACTATCACTTTCACTAAAAAGAAGTTAGAAAGGAAGAAATGAGGGAAGAGAGGATCACAAAACAAAGAAAAAAAAGCACACACAACAAAATGACGGGAGTAAGTCCCTACTTATCAATAACAACACTGAATGTAAATGGACTAAACTCTTCAATCAAAAGATACAGAATAGTTGAATGGATGAAAAAACAAGACTTCTGTGATCTGTTGACTACAAGAACTGCACTTCACCTATAAAATTGCACATGGATTGAAAGTAAAGGGATGAAAAAAAGATATTCCACACCTATTGGCAACAACACAAAAAAAGCAACAGTAGCTAGCCTTGTATCAGACAAAATATATTTCAAGACAAAAGCTTTGAGAGAAAATGAAGGTCTTATGTAATGATGAAGGGGTTAAATACAGCAACAGGATAAAGTAATTATAAATATATATGCACCAACACTGAAACAGTCATATATATAAAGTGAATGTTATTATAGCTAAAGAGAGAGATAGACCTTGATGCAATAAAGAAAAAAAAAAAAAAGAAATGTCTGACTTAATCTGCACTATAGAACAAATGGACAGAACATTTCATTCAAAAGCTGCAGTATACATATTCTTTTCCTCAGCACATGATTTATTCTCAAGGATGGACTATATGTTAAGTCACAAAACAAGTCATAAAACATTTAAAAACTTGAAACAAATATCAAGCATCTTCTCTGACAATAATGGAATAAAACTTGAAATAAAAAACAAGAAATTTTGGAAATTATGCAAACAAATGGAAATTATACAGTGCACTCTTGAACAACTAGTAGGTCAGAGAAGAAATTAACATGAACATTGAAACATTTCTTGAAACAAATGATAATGAAAACACAACAAATCAAAACCTATGGGATACAGGAAATGTAGTACAAAGAGGAATATTTATAACTGTAAGTGCCTATATCAACAAAGAAAAAAAACCTACAAATAAATAACCTAATAATGCATATTTAATTTTTAAAAATATTTTGGGTACATAGTTGTACATATTTATGAAGTATATGAGATATTTTGATACAAGCATGCCATGTGAAATAAGCACTTCATGGGGAAAAAAGAAAAAAGAGAAAAGGCCCAAATAAGTAAAATCAGAGATGAAAAAGGAGATGTTTACAATTGATACCACAGAAATTCAAATGATCAGTGGCTACTATGAATTATATGCCATTAAATAGGAAAATCTAGAGGAAATGGATAAATTCCTAAGCATGTACAACCTACCAAAATTGAACAATGAAAAAATCCAGAACTGAACAGACCAACAACAAGTAGGGACATCAAAGCCATAACAAAAGTGTCTCAGTTAAGAAAGGCCTGGGACATGATGACTTTACTGCTGAATTCTTCCAACATTTAGAGAAGATCTAATACGAACCCTATTCAAACTATTCCAAAAAATAGAAAATTAGGAAATAATTCCAAACTCATTCTACAAAGCTAATATTACTATGATATGAAAACCAAAGACACATCAAAAAAAGAAAACTACAGACCAATATCTCTGATGAATATTCATCCAGAAGTCCTCAAAAAAATAGTAGCAAACTGAATTAAACAATACATTAAAAAGATAATTAATTGTGGCAAATGGACTTTATCCCTAGGATGGAAGAATGGTTCAACCTATGCAAATTAATCAATGTGATACGTAATAACCATAGAATGAAGAACAAAACATATATGATAATTTTAATTTATGGTGGAAACACATTTGACAAAATTCAACATCCATTTATGATAAAATCTCTCACAAAACTGGGTATAAAAGAAACATACCTTAACATAATAAGGCCATATATGACACACCACACCTAGTACCATACTGTGTCGTGAAAAATTGAAAGCCTTGTCTCTAAGATCTGGAACACAACAAGGATGCTCACTTTCATTATCATTATTAAATGTACCACTGAAAGCCCTAGCTAGAGCAATTAGATAAGACAAAGATTTAAAGTGCATCCAAATAGGAAAGGAAAAATTCAAATTATTCTTCTTTAGAGATAATATGATCCTATGTTTGGAACAACCTAAACTCCATCAAAACACTATGAGAACTGATAAAAAAAAATTAGGAAAATTTCAGTATACAAAAACAGCATTCGAGAATTAGTAGCATATCTACATGCCAGCAATGAGCAGAATAATGAAACTAGACCACTATCTTTCACCATATTAAAAAAATCAAAATGGATTAAAGACTCAAATCTAAGGTTCCAATCTACAAACAAAACTACTACAAGAAAACATTGGAGAAACTGTCCAACATGTTGGTGTCAGCAAAAATTTCTTTGAGTAATACCCCAGGACCACAGGCAACCAAAGCAACAATGGACAAATGGGATCATATCAAGTTAAAAACCACCTGCACAATAAAGAAAACAATCAGCAAAGTGAAGAAACAATGGCCAGAATGGTAGAGAATATTTTCAAACTTTCCATCTGACAAGGGATTCATAATCAAAATACATAAAAAGCTCAATTAACTCAATAGGAAAGAAATCTAATAATCCAAGTTGGAAATCCCCAAAGGATTTGAATAGACCTTTCTAAAAAGAACATATGAATGGCAAACAGGCATATGAAAAGGTGCTTAACATTATCCATCGTCAGAGACATACAAATTGAAACTACAATGACATATCATCTAACTCTAGTGAAAATGGCTTTTATCTAAAAGACAGACAGTAACAAATGCCAGAGAGAATGTGGAGGAAATGGAACCCTCATACATTGTTGGTGGGAAAGTAAATTGTACAAGTGCTATGAAGAACAGTTTGGAAGTTCCCCCCAAAATAAAAATAGTACTACTATATGATCCAGTAATCGCACCTCTAGCTAGATGCTGAAGTAAGGGAAGTAAGTGTATCAAAGAGATAACTGTACTGCTAAGTTAGTTGCAGCACTGTTCACAATAACCAAGATTTTGAGGCAGCATAATTGTTAATCCACAGGTGAATGGCTAAAGAAAATATAGTACTTATACACAATGGAGTACTAGCCTTCCCTATGCAAGAATGAGATCCTTTATTTGCAACAACATTGATGGAACTGGGGGTTATTATGCTAAGTGAAATAAGTCAGGCACAGAAAGACCAACATTGCACCTTCTTATTTGTGACATGTAAAAGTTAAAACATATGAACACATAGAGATAGAGAATAGAAGGATGGTTACCAGATGCTAGTGAAGAGTCGTGGGAAGTGGGATGGTTAACGGGTGCAAAAACAATAGTTTGAAAGAATAAATAATATGTAGTATTTGATACCACGCAAAATGGTTATAGTCAAAGTAATTTCATTGTACATTTTTAAGTAACTCAAAGAGTATAATTTGATTGCTTGTAACAGAAAAGAAAATGCTTGAGTGGATGAATATCCCATTTTCTTTGATGTGATTTTTGCACTTTGCATGCCTGTGTCAAAATACATCATGTAATCCATAGATATATACACCATGTATTTACAAATATTAAAAATTTTAAAAATAATGTTTGTTTTATCTGATATAAACATAGTTATCCTGCTCACCTTTGGTTCCCAATGTTGTTACAGACATGACGTGTGGAATATCTTTTTACACCCTTTTACCTTCAGTCTATAAATATTTTTACCAGTGGGGTGAGTTTCTTCTAAAAGTGTATACAGTTGGTTCATGCTCTTTGGCTCATTTTGTCAACAGATGTTTTAAGTGAAGCATTTAATCCATTTGTGTTCAAGGTTAATATTGAAGTGAGATGCTTTTTTTTTCCTGTCATAATGCTGTTATCTTGTTGTTTTGTGGATTCTTTGTTCCTTTTGTTTTCTGTCTGTGCTTTGATGAAGTTCTGTCCTGTTACCATTTAATATCTTTCAGGGATCACTGTGAGTTGGCTGGAGATAAGCGTGAGTGAGGTGTGGATCTGCTGCTGCTACACCAATTCCCTGCATGAGAAGAGATACACAGCCCATGTGTCCAGCCAGATGAGCCTGGGGATGTGGGATCTGCTTTCTTCTCACTCTTCAGATCCAAGGCTTAATCCGTTATTCTGAGTGAAAGAGCAAGTTAGGACACTCAGTGAGGTCACATGCAGTTTCTCTTTAGTTTGCAAAGCTGCTTCTGACTGTAAAACTCGTTGCCTGAGCAAAACCATGCCTCTCCAGCCAATCTCCTTCTGTTCTGGTCTCCATCAGGAGAGCCCAATTCCAGCGCTTATGGCTAGAGAACACACCACACTTGCCTCTCAGTTCCAGCTGTGGGGTCTCTTCCCCAGCAGACCCAGCACTCTCAATTCCATCTTGAAACTGCAATCCTCATGGCTGTTGTAGGTACTAGCTTGCAGTGACCCACCCAGCTTATCATCAGCTAGAATGGGGAATGGCATCCTTCAACTGGGTCCCAAGTCTGGAGCAATGCTTGAGGCACTTCCCAGGAACATTCCTTCTCAGACACCCCGCCTTTTTCCAGGTTAGAGGAAATAAATTTTCTATTTCTATATTTCCATGACTATACTAAAACATTTAATTAGCATTTTGGAAATTACGGTAAATACACTGTATAAAATATATGTAACTGATGTGAAGCTACACAGTTGTTACAGACATGAAAAAAAACCCTGTTAAGTCTTACTTTTTCAAGATGGCAAATTAGAGACTCTTTCAATATGCTTTACCCACTTGGAACAAGCAAAATAGTATGCAAAGACTGTATGAGAATGGCCTTCTCCTTCTGGGTCCCAAATCTGGAGCAATGCTCGAAGCACTTCGCAGTGCAATTCCTTCTTACAGTCTCCCAGCCTCTCCCCAGGTTAGGTCCAGGGCTTGGGAAGAACAGGGTGCTCACAGTGGCCTGGCTGGATAGTTCCCCAAGGGAGAGGTGGATGACTGACGGACATTCTCCACCTCTCTCCCACTTTGAGGTTTCACCCACAGACCTCAGCCAGGTCCCTCAATGCAGACTGCCCGACCACTTTCTCTTCCCTAGTATATGACATTTTCTCTCACTTTCTGTTAAATTCTCATGACCCTTCTTGGATGAAAGTTCACAGTTGAATCTCTGGCCATTGTTTTGCTTCTTCCAAGTGGCTAAAGTGTTGGAAAAGTCTCTAACTTGCCATCTTGAAATAATAAGACTTTATAAGAAATTTTTCATGTCAGTAACAATTATATAGCTTCACATCAGTTAAATTTTTCTCATAATTTATCATAATTTCCAAAATACTAATTAACTAAATGCTTAAGTATCATTCTAGAAATATAGAAATATAACGTTTATTTTTGTTTTGAGTACTTACTTTTTAATAAAACTGAATTATATGTTTATATAATTTTTCTTCTATTCCTTTAAATGGATTTTGTTTTTTTATGGTGGTGGTAAATTCACAGAAAAATTAAGTAGAAAATTTCTGTATATTCCCTCTCTCCACACATGCACACCTTCTACACTGTAAACATCACATCCCAGAGTGGTACACTTATTACAATTATGAATCTATGTTGACTCATCATGATCCAAATTCCAGTTTACATTAGTTGTTTACTTTTGTTTTTGTATATTCTCTGGGTTTTGGTAAATGTTTAATGACATATATCTATCATTATAGTATCCTACAGATTATTTTCACTGCCCTAAAAATCCTCTGTGCTCTGCCTATTCATCCCTTCCTCTCTCCCCTCTATACCTGGGCAACCACTAATCTTTTTACTGTCTCCATAATTTTGCCTTTTCCAGAATGTCACATAGTTGAAATCATACACCACATAGACTTTTCACACTGGCTTCTTTGACTTAGCAATATACATTTAAGTTTCCTCTGTGTCTTTTCATGGCTTGATAGTTTATTTCTTTTAGTGTTGAATAGTATATCACAGTTTGCTTAACCATTCACCTACTGAAGAATATCTTGGTTTCTTCCAGGGTTTGGCAATTATGAATAAAGCTGCTATAAATATCTATGTGGAGGTTTTAGTGAAAATTTAAGTTTGCGGCTTGATTAGGGAAACATCAGGAAGTGTCATCGTTGGGTCATATGGAAAGTCTTAGCTTAATTTTGTACGAAATTGGTAAATTTTCTTTCAAAGTGATTTTACCACTTTGTATTACTACCAGCTATGAGAGTTCCTGTTGCTCCTGGTCAACATTTGGTTTTGTCAGTGTTCTGAATTTTGGCCATTCTAATAAGCATATAGTGATATAAAATTCTAGTTTTAATTTTCATTTCCCTAATGACATGTAATATGATTTTACATTTAACATTCTATGTTCTGGCAATAAACTTTAGCTTTCTTTTGAGATAAATATTTACATATAATTGTATGAATTTCCAAGTAAGGGATTTCAGTAAGATTTATGTATATTAGAGAGACAGAAATATCTGGTAACATAGTATAACTTACCAGTTAGAAAATAAATCTCTGCTACTAATTTCCAAAAATCAGAAAAATATTTTCACTTAATACACATTTAGTGGTACATGGAAAGCTGCAATTTAACATCCACATTATGGCAATAAACTTTAGCTTTCTTTTGAGACATAACAAAAAGTTACTAAATTTTGGCATCTGTTCACTCAAGAATTTGTGTTCAACAACAATTATTTAATGACAAAATCATTAAATTATTAAATGTCCAAGTGAAAGCAATTCAAATCTTCAAGATAATTTCATCTTTTCATATGCTTATCAGCCATTTGTATGTATATCTTCTGTGGTAAGGTGTCTTAAAATCTTTGGCCCTTTTTTAAAAATTATTTTGGCTTTTTTTTTTTTTTTTTTAGACCGAGTCTTACCATGTTGCCTAGGCTGGTCTCAAACTCCTGGGCTCAAGAAACTTCCAGATCTCAGTTTCTCAAGTAACTGGGACTACAAGTATGTGCTCTTGTACCTAGTTTCAGCCCATTTTTTAATTGGAATTTTAATATTGTTATTGTTGAATTGTAAGAGTTCTTAGTGTATCTTGAATAGCAGTCCTTTATTAGCTGTGTTTTTGCAAATATTTTTTCCAGTTCACAGCTTGTTTTGTTCTCTTGACAGTGTCTTTTGCAAAATAGAAGTTTTTAATTTTAATAAGGTCTATCTCATCAAATCTTTCTTTCATAGGTTATGCTTTTGGTGTTGTAACTAAAGATTTATCCCATCCCCAGAGTCATCTAGGTTTCCTGCTATGTTATCTTATAAGAGTTTTAAAGTTTTGTGTTTTACATTTAGGTTTATGATCCATTTTGAAGAATGCTATGGATGGAATTCTTATGTATCCCCAAATCATACTGAAACATTAATCTCCAATGTATAGAATTTGAAGCTGGGTACTTTGGGTAGTGATTACCTTATGAGGATGAAACCCTTCTTGATGGGATTAGTGCCCTTATAAGAAGGGAGTTCTCTCTCTCTCTCTCTCTCGTCTCACCATGTGAGTATACAGTAAGAAGATGGCTATCTTCAAACCAGATATGATATTGTATAAAATATGTATCTTATACATTTCCAAATAAGGGATTCCAATAAGATTTACGTATATCACAGAGACAGAAATATCTGGTAACATAGTATAACTTATCAGTTAGAAAACAAATCTCTACTACTAATGTCCAAAAATCAAGAAAATATTTTCACTTAATACACACATTTAGTGGTACATGCAAAGCTGTAATTTAACCTTTCATGTTATGGTAATAAACTTTAGCTTTCTTTTGAGATATAACAAATATTTTGGCACCTGTTTACTCAAGAAGTTGCGTTCAACAGCAATTGTGTAATGATAAAATCAATTCAGCAAAGTGCATTTTATAGCATAATAATCTTTTAGATGATCTAATTGTGAGTCCATCCACTCCTCAAAAAGCTATTATCTGTCTTTCTAAAATTTTGGCATCCAAGGAATTCATAATATCTATAAACAATCAGAGGAATAAGTAAAGACAGTGCAGCACTATCAATTTAGATCTAAAAACCCATTTCCTATGAAAAAACTATAATCTCTATAAAATGATTAGTTTGCACACAATTTCGTATTACTTGAGAAAGAAATCTTTAGAATTGTTGGCTATAACTATTTTGAGAACTCTATAACTTCTTTGAAAATGTTCTCAGCAGGAGACAGATTTATCCTTCCCATCTTTGAAACAGAAAAGGCCAAAGTGTAAACATCCTATTTCTTTTATACAAGAAATTATTAAACATCTAAGTGAAAGCAATTCAAATCTCCAAGATAATTCCATTTCTTCCTTCTTCATTATCATTTTGCCTGTCTATTACTTTATTTACATGCAGCACTGTTTAAAACTTATTGCCATGAGAGAAAACATTTCTAAAAAGTAATAGAAAATTAGGAGGTACACAGATTAGTAAAAGTGACTTGTTTCTGGGAGGAAGACTAGGTGTCTGTAGTCTTCTCATTTTTAATTTAAAAATCCATGAATCTCTTTAATAATCTTACAGAATACCTTTTGTAATTAGTTATCAATTTCTGATACCTTGTCCTAATATATAATTTTTGTGAAATGTCTCAAATACGATCATGAACAGCTTAGACATAAGCTGTTCTGAATACTAGTATTACTTAATGCTTTTCATTTATAATAAAGTGTTACAAAAATAATTATTTGTCTATTACAGCAAATGTATATATTTAAGATATCTTTTTGTAATTATGAAGAATCTACTCATTTCTCTATTCTCTATTTTTATTTACTGAACTTAAAAGTTACCCAGCTCTTGACTGTAGATATTAAGGAAAACATTAACAAACTAAGAAACATTTAGAAATAGGAAAGCAGAAAAATACATATTTTCTGATTATGTCATATGAGAAATGGTTGAAGGAGTATGGAGTAAACCTATCAACTCTTCCCAAAAAACAAAAATAAGATCAACAGTTAGAATTTAAAAGGAAACACTTTTTCATAGAACATATAGACATTAAAGTTGTATTTCTTCACTAATACCTTGAAAAGTTGTAAAGTACCTATTACTAAAAGTGTCCAAGCATGGCTGGGTGCGGTGGCTCACGCCTGTAATCCTAGCACTTTGGGAGGCTGATCATCTGAGGTCAGGAGTTCAAGACCAGCTTGGCCAACATGGTGAAACCCCTTTTCGACTCAAAATACAAAAATTAGCTGGGCATGGTGGCTTGTGCCTGTAGTCCCAGCTACTCGGGAGGCTGAGGCAGGAGAATAGCTTGAAACGGGAGGCAGAGGATGCACTGAGCTGAGATTGTGTCACTGCACTCCAGCCTGGGGGACAGAGAGAAACTGTCTCAAAAAAAGAAGTTCAAGCACAAGGTAAATGACTATTTATTAGAAATGATACAGGATTAATTTAGTGACTAAAGATTGCATTAGGTGACCTCCAGAATACTTCAAAATTCTAAGTTTGGATCACTTATATTATATATAGATATATTCTTAAGTATTTTTAGCGCTCCAGTAATGTGTGCTATGCTGAAAAACAAGACTTAGACACGTATTAATGGGCTACTAAATCATGCCCGAAGGTGTCTTCAAACCACACACCTTTCAGGCTTACATTTAATTAAAATTCAAGGCCATTTTTGGCTATTGCACCTACTCTTCCGTTAGAAAAAGCTTAGTTAAAAGTAAGATTATTCACTTCTCTTGTTAAATGTCCAGCATCCGTTGAACTTTTTTCATACCGCTAACCACTTGCTCCCAAAGTTCTAACACTAGAGACCCATTTCATTTGCATAATACTTTTTTGCTTTGAGAACGGTTTATGGTAATACTTTTACATTTAGATAAGCTCAAAGGCCATTATAATTTTAAATGGATTTATAATCTATACATAGAAACACAGTTATTTTCATTATCATCTTGTTAAGATGATATTCAAAAAAGCAAATCTTCATTATGAATGGAGGAATTTGTGTTTTCTTGTAGTTCTTATTACAAACTTGACTTCCCAAAATGTGTTCATATCAATGATGTATACTTTGTAGTTAATGTAATACTCTCATCTGAACTATTACCAATGTTTTATTTGCAGGAGAAGATTATGAAAATGTCTGTAATAATATTTTTAAGAGAAAAGCATCAAAAGGGAGGACCCTGAATCTAACAGTTCCAAGAGGATTGTATTGGAAATGTTGTAATTGGATTGTAAATTGCGTTTATTAATCTTCTGGGAGTTCAACTGTTGATGGATTGAGGAAAAGTCAGAGAAAAAAGAATACAAAATTAATATAATTCAAAAAGAAAATTATTAGTTCCACAAGGATAGGCAGGATTCACAATCTGAGTTTGAGTACAGAAATATCTTTTGTGAAGGGATGTTGAAGGATGCCAGGTGTAGCAAAAATTTGGTCCCATAAACCTTAAAAGGCATTGCTGAGATGGTTCTAGTTGAATGAGCTATGGTTTGACATTCAAGAGGCAATCTACCAAGTAATAACCATGTGAATTTTGCTGAGACAATAACTTCACATGCCTGTGCTTACCTCTCCACCGCGCCAACATAGAAGAATTCGGTCACTGTTACTAGCAACGAAAGCTTGGGATCCGACAAGTTGTTAATTTTAAAAATTATAGGAAGTCCTGATATTGTAGCAAACTAGATTTTAAAAAGAAGAAAAGCTATTAATGAAAGTGTTCTAAATAAATAAGAAACAGATGATATACTATACAACTTTTAAAAATTACCTTATGCAGTTTACATAGTCTAAAATGAGGTTACATATTAGCATTGGAACAAAAAACAGTTTCTATGTTCTCTGGCTTAAAATTAATTTGTGAACAATTGGGAAGTGAAAGAAAAAAAATACATAGCTGTATTAAGTTTTATAAAATCAGAAAAATTAATTGAATTAATTAAAATTTTGAGTATATAATTAGGAATATAAGACATGTCCTTTCCTTTCAGAGAATGTATAATTTTTCTGGAAAGATAAAGTGCATGGGGTCAAAATAAATATTGTTCAGCCAGAAGCAATCTAGACAACATCTGTAATTAAAGGAGGGAAAAAAACTGATATTCCATGATACAATTTAGTCTAGAAATGAGTCATAATTGCTATAAAATAAAGTGATTTTCTTAAAAATCAAATAAATGGCTTTTGTTACCCCTATATCTCCACTACTTTTAGAGATATCTTCAGTTTTTTAGTTAAGAGATAACTTTAGTCTTCTAGTTAAGAGATATCTTTAGCTTTTTATTGCTAATAAATACACAGGGAAGAAAATTACTTTCACATAAAGCAAAGAATAAAAACTTTCACTACATACCCAGTTCTTTTTGTTTTCATACAATTACAGTGTACTAGAAATACAGTTAACAGTTATTCTGTGAGTGTCAAATGTTTTCTTTTTCAGTGTGGTGAAATTTAGTTTATTCAAGTACTTTACATTCATAGCACCAACATAGTTTGACCAGTAGAGGGAGCCATTATCTACATAGTATAAATTTGAAAATAAAGTATTTTATGATCATGAAAGAAACTACCACAGAATCTTAGAGTCAATCTATCAGTTCCTTTTCTAAATATAAAATAAATTTGGTTTACTGTGTTTTTAGATTTTGAAACAAATTAAAAATGAAGCTTACTGTAACTTCTTTGGAGGCAATAATGAAATGAATACCTTTTATAATGTGTATATAATTTTTAACTTTTCTCAAATATATTAAATGTCAGTAATACCAAATTAAGTATATACGGAGCTATTATAATAGTGTATGTTTCTCTTCACATTATTATTATAGCTATTTAGCTTCATTGTTTACCAAAAAAATAGTTCAAACTACATAACATTAGGTGGTAGATTTATCTCTATATCTTCCACATTTTTAATTTGCAGCTAAATGAAAGGCCATGTTCCATCTTCTAAAAAATGAGAGATTTTCTCACTGAATTTTTAAAAAACAGATTTTTGTATACTATAAGAGTATATTAAGAATTGTGTTTTGGTAGAGTATAATTTATTTAATAAACAATTGTTTGCTATAAAAAAAGTATTTGGAAATCTGTTTGCCCAGATGCTGATATTTAATAACATCAATGTGATATTTATAGTTTGTATACTTATTAAAAAGATACTTTAAAATAATTATGCACAAAGGCCCATGAAATCATTTGCATATTTTTATGAATATGTGAACAGCACAGCTTGTCACACTTACCCTTCTTAGTTTTAAACATGACTTAAAATAAGTTTGTAATTAAAAAATCTCCACACTCACATTCCAAACACTCAATTTGCTTCCCATAAATATATGTGAATTAACATTGTATTAATCAAAGAAAAACATTCTGTGACTATTTACCTGTAAACGACTGCTCGCTTTTTCACAGTTCTCGCTGTCCTCACTATTTACCAGAGGTCTTACTGTCACAGTTGTGAGGGCTACAGGACCACGGCCCCAGTTTGTATCAGTCTTCGCAGTCCCTGTTAGCAGCCCAGCAAGTGTGTACTAACACCGACATGCACCAAGCACTGAACTACTAGAGACAAAAGGCTGATATATCACCTGCCAAAACGAGCTCCCATAACCTCGTCTTTAAGACAGCTTAGGTAGTAAGAAATTCGTTAAGTGAGTGTTCCTTGGTAAGGGGGGTGTCCAGACCCTGACCACTCAGAGTGCGCTCCACTAACCAGCAGCACTGGCCTCTCCTGGGAGCTTGTTACTGCCCTAAAGCCTCAAGTCCCGTGCCAGAGCTACTGAACCTAAATACTCCAAAAACACATTCCACTTTGGAAAGCACTGGTGCACACCACCTCTTTGCAAAGACTTCTCCGGGACACAGTGTACATCCAGCCTTCTAGTTTCTCTAGTAATAATAAATATTTGTAACTTGGAAATTGGGTAGTTTTCAAAAACTGCAAGAAAGTTTTCCAGATCTTACAAGTTCTGTCAGTCCCAAGGAATTCTACTATAAATCATGGCTTGCGGGTGGGACATAGACCTGTTATGTAGTCTTACATGCTAGATTTAATTTTAAAACCACTGAGTTTATGCCCTTTGCAGGGACATGGATGAAGATGGAAACCATCATTCTCAGCAGACTAACACAGGAACAGAAAACCAAACACGGCGTGTTCTCACTCATAAGTGGAAGTCGAGCAGTGAGGAACGCAGGGACACAGGGAGGGGAACATCACCTCCTGAGGTCTGTCGGGGACTGGGGGCGAGAGGAAGAAGAGCATTAGGACAAATAGCTAATGCATGCGGGATTAAAACCTAGATCATGGGTTGACAGGTGCAGCACACAACCTTCACGCATGTACACCTATGTAACAAAGCTGTACATTCTGCACATGCATCCCAGAACTTGAAGTCTAATAATACTAAAAAAAAACACTGAGCAACTATGTATTAGTTATTTTATCTTTTTCAATGGAAAAATTTGACCAGAAATGCATCTAAGACTACTATCCGCATATTTCTTTCCATGCCTTCCCTCTCACGTGTCTCTAAAACTTAAGTAATCACTGTAACATAAGCAGTGCTGACAACAGCGATGCAATGCAAAGTTAAACTATACTGGGAGTGTTAAGACACTTCATGTTACCCAGCACATAGACTTCGACATAACAAAGCTGAAAATGAGGTAAATGTCACGATTTGCTCCTTACGAACAGAGGAGGCGATTCAGCCTGCGGAACACTGTGGCTTCTTGGTATCCACAAACCCGCACTTACAGCTCTGCTCACAGGGTAATCATCCTCATATTCAGCAATTTTTGGTGCTGTTTATACTTGGCCAAATTATATCTTCAATGTCCTGAGCAATCTCATCTTTATTATTACATAAAATGGACAGACATAAGAGCAAAAATCATGTAGAGCTAGCAAAGAAAACGGAAGCTTAATCCCCCTGCATGGAGCTGGCTTTTTGTCACTTGCAAGGTGAGAGATAACCTCAGGCAATCCACATCCCCTCTAAAGCATCATGTCTTATATGGAATAGAGTAGAGGGGAGATAGTAGAAAATAATGTAGTTTTGTGTGTGTGTGTGTGTGTCCATGGACACAACTGATGTTCTCTGTTTCACTGTCTTTTCACCATTATCACAGTCTCGGGGAATCAGTGTCATGTCATTGAAGAGATGGAAGAATCGGTTACTTTAGTGACAGATGCAGAAACAAATTCAGTGAAGTGAGACTAGGAAGCTTGCTTCCAGTTTAAACTTAGGTTGCAACAGGACTGATATTCAAAATGAAGGTTCATCAAGTCCACCTTTCTTTCACACTCGCCTCCAAAACTTCTGATACAGTTGGACGTGTGTCCCTGCCCGGATCTCATATTGAAATGTAATCCCCAATGTTGGCTTGGTGGGAGGTGACTGGATCCTGGAGGTGTGTTTCTCATGAATGGTTTAACACCATCCTGCGTGGTGCTGCTCTTGCCATGGTGAGATCGTTCTCGTGAGACCTGGTGATTTAGAATTGTGCAGCAGCTCTCTCCTGGCTCTCCTGCTCCTGCTCTGGCCGAGTGGTGTGTCTGCTCCCCTGTGCCTTCCATCACGAAGCTGAGAAGATACCAGTGTCTTGCTTCCTGCACAGCTTGTAGAACCCTGAGCCATTTAAACCCTTTTTCTTTGTAAATTCGCCAGTTTCAAGTATTTCTTCATAGCAATGCGGGAGCGGACGAACACAACTATACTTTAAAAATGCTTAGATGTTATTTTTCCTTCAAGGTATCCCCTTTAAACTGTCTTTGACATTGGGAGGATGCGGAACATGCTTCATGCGTTAGGCACTGTCTATGGTGGTCAGTGGCAAGATGCACATACGAGAAAGCTCTCCACTGCTCCTCACGGAGCTGCTATGTATGCTTAGGCTAAGGTTGTCACCAGGCTGCACAAACCATCCAATTCTCTCTGGCAGGGGGTTACAGTAGCCTGTTATCAAACCCTAGCAGGAGAATGTACCTCTTTCTCCCTTATCCTTCCAACTTACACCTACAGCACTGCACATATCCCCAGGAATTACACATTATCTGGGAACATAAATAGGTTTACCTGAAATGTGGTTCCTTGGAAAATAGTAGACCAAGGTCCCCTGCTGACATGAACATTTGCTTGAATTTGAGAGGAACAGACAAGGGAACGATTTAAAACTTGAGCATAGTATTGTGTTGTTGAAATTCCATCATAAAGCAAATGTTTTCATCAGACATGACCGTCAGTTCATACACTGTTTTCCCAGGCACTGTGTTTTGCAAAACATTTTTAAAAATGACCTCAGCAATTTAAGCTGTATGTATTATTTGGAAAAATTTGTCATAAAACTGCAAATTAGAAACCTAATGTTTGGATCTGCTGATAAAATGATCGGTAGCGTGCATTAGCTTTCCACTCAGATCTACACCTGAATCCTACTGTTTTTGAAAGAACATAAAATTATCATTCTGATCAAGAAAAATCATAATCCTCTTATTATATCATTTTCTTCTTTCACCACAATCAAATAGAGGATGGGAAGAAGATTGGCATTAATAGGGATTTTTATCTCTTAAAGTGCTTTACCACAAGCTGAAGGAATTCCAATAGCTCTAACTAAAATTCTACTGTTTTAAAACGTTTGGATGTTCACGTGGAGAATGAAGCATACATCGTTTCAACACTTCTAGCAAAGGAAGAGTGTTTGTCTGTACAGGTGAAAGAAAAGACGGAATCAATAGAGAAAAAATAATGTCAGAAAAAGGGTAGCCGATGCACTGAATAAAGTATGTTTTAAATATCAGCAGCACACATGCACGGAGCAATAGTATAGAATTTCCCTTTTGATGCCGCCCTCGTTGCTGAAGAAGTTCGAGTCCCCGTTGCCACTTGAAACGGTGCTTCAGCTGCCACAAGACTCTCCCCAGCCAAATCCATCTGATAAACGGCCGCAAAGTGTTCTCCCTAAGGACATCATCTGCTCTGTACCTTCCTGGTCTTAAAAGGCTCCTTCTCTGTTGCTTGTCTCTGGGATTAAATCCCACCTTAACGTAGACTTTGAAGTCATGTTCCACTTTGCGGCAGCTTGTTTCAAGCTTCATCACTCCCTTCCCATTTCCCCGAGACCTGCTGCTGCCTGCCTGCTTTCTGAACGGTATAACCTGGGCTCCCAGTATTTTGAGGCTTCCCAGATAAGCTGGGCATCATTTAAAATCGTGGACGCGGGCCGGGCGCGGTGGCTCATGTCTGTAATCGCAGCATTTTGGGAGGCCAAGGCCGGCGGATCACGAGGTCAAGAGATCGAGACCATCCTGGCCAACATGGTGAAACCCCCTCTCTACTAAAAATACCAAAATTAGCTGGGCGTGGTGGCAGGTGCCTGTAGTCCCAGCTACTCGGGAGGCTGAGGCAGGAGAACTGCTGGAACCCGGAGGCGGAGGTTGCGGTGAGCCGAGATCCCGCCACTGCACTTGAGCCTGGCCCTGGTGACGGAGTGAGACTCTGTCTCAAAAAATAAATAAACAAATAAAATAAAATAAAATCATGGATGCTTTACTCTCCACCTGGAATGCTCTTTCTCCTCTTTCTCACATAGCAAACTCCTCCTAGTTTTCTGTGCAAACCTCATTTGGAAGCAAATGAGTGAAAAGGTAACACTGCCTCAATCTCCAAGTCAGGACTTTACTTCATGTTGTAAAATTTGCAGCATCTATTCATATACCTGGAATAGTGACTATAAAGTGGTATTATAATCATCTATCAATTTATTCTTCTATTTCTTACACCAAGGTGGAGACAGGGCATGCCTTACATACTTTTCCATTTCTAGTTTTCATTACTGAACACAGCATTAGGCGCCTGGTTGTTTCTCCATAAGTATTGCTCAAGGGAAAGGGAATGAATGACCCTAATGACATTGGAAAAGCACATTCACAAAATTAAACAGTTCACTCTTTTCCAATTTATTAGCATAAAATTTTGTCACTCAAATTATGCTTCAAATTTTATTTAAAGGCACTACAATTGGCATTTATTGACTGTTTCTCATATATGGTAATTTTTGTTACTTTTGACTGAGAACAGTGTTACTAAAATGTCTTCTTTCCATTTAGATCCCTACTAGAGTATTAGTGGGATTTTTTTCTGCTATTGGAAAATAAATAAAAGTCACATTGGGCTCTTAGATCTCTATATAACTTTCTACAGTATTTTATACAGTAATAATTAGTAGAACACTATTGAAATCATAAAATATCCTGCTATAGCTTTCAAAATTGGTACACTTGAAGTACCTTATAAAGGTTTCCTCTTGCACCAAGTACTTCAGAAATTTTGAATTAAATTGATTGAGACTATATGGTTTTAACCTACTTCATTTATGTGCTGTTATGGTTAATACATGATCTCAATGTACTTTGCAAAGGCCTGTTGATCCAGCTTTGTAATAATGGGGAGTATTATACTTGTAGTTCATGTAACATGAATATGGATTTCAGAAAACCAGAGAATCTACATTGTTTTTGATCCCTGGAAACTATGATTCACCTATGTGACCAAAATCCAGGTTAAAATTGCTTATAAATTATCTGCACAAAACCACTCTATACCCTATAGGATATTATGGCTACAAGTAATCAGTGGAGTGGCTCTCTGGCTTACATCACTCCCTTCAGATGTTTCTGGACAGACTTGACCTGATTTCCACTGGTATAGTACAATGTTCAGTAGCAATGTTGAAAGGAGACATTCTTTTCTTGCTTTCAATGTTGAGTCAGGAGGAGCGTTTAATATTTCACCATTAGCTATGATGTACCTTGCAGATTTTCATAGCTGTCCACTTGTAGATAAGGAAGTTCTCTTTCTTTCTTTTTTTAGTTTGCTTATAGCTTTAGTCATTAGTTAGTGTTGCATTTTGTCAAATGATGTTTTGTTCATCCATTTTCATATGATTTTTTAAAATTGTAGCAGATTACATTGATTTTTTTATGTTCAGCCGTTTTACGATCTGGAGATAAAACCAACCAGTCGTGATGTGTTAACCTTTTTTATAGATTGCTGGATTGGATTTGTTAATATTTTGTTATGTTCATGAGGAATATTGGTCTGCAGTTTTATTTAATTACAGTATCTTTCTCTGGTTTTCTATCAGGCTTACATTTGCTTCATTAAAGCAAGTTAGGAGATGCTCCTTCCTCCCCTGGTTTCTGAAGAGCTTTGCTTGACATTGGGATTATATCTTTCTTAAATGAGTTTCAGAATTCACCACTGAAACTATTTGTGTCAGGAATTTCTTTGTGAGATTGTTTTAAAAAAATTATAAACAACATATCAAATAGAGACCTGCTAGAATTTTCCATTTTTTGATTTGAATTTGGCAAGCTGTGATCTTCAAAAAATATGCCCATTTCACCTCAGTCAATTTAATTGGCATAATGTTATGATCCTTTCAATGTCAGCAGCGCCTGTGAAGATGTTCGTTCTTTCATCACGATATTGGCACTTTGCATTTTTTTCTCTATGTTCTTCCTATGGATTTAACAATTTTATTAACCATATGAAAGACTTAACTTTTTTATAAGTCAAGTAGTGAGGAACCAAATTAACTAAGTTTAACTGTCAATTTTAGCTATTGTTTATTTCCTATTTTATTAATTTATGATATTATATTATTTTATTTTTCATTTAAATATTTTTGTGTATCTTTTTAAAGTGGCAGTGTATGATTTATTTTGCATCTTTCACTTTTTCTAATATAAGCATTTAAAAATATGTATGTTTTTCTAAACATTCTCTGGCATCCCGTTAATTTAGAAATGCTGTGTTTTCATAATTATTCATTTAGAAATATTTTTAAAATACTTATTGGAATTTCTTCTAATAATCTATGATTTACTGGGAAATGAATTGCTTTACTTCTAATACTTGAATATTTTTCTGATATCTTTATGCCATTGATTTTCAATTTAATAGCATTATGGTCAGGGAGTATACTCTATATGATTTTAACTCTTTTAAACTTATTGAGACTTGATTTATTGTTCATTCTTCATGAATTTTCCACGTGCAATTAAGAAGAATTAAGAAGAATTTTCCACATGCAATTAAGAAAGAGCTTATTGCTCTTTGAGGATATAGTTTTCTATAAAGATTAGTCAGGGTTGCTCCAATTTCTATTCTCTTCTTCTTCTACTTGTTTTGTAAACTACTGCAGGAAAAGATGATAGAAGTCTCAAACTAGGTCTTGCATTTCTTTTTGTACTTTTAGGTATGTCCCTTTTTGGTATACGTGTTGGAAACTTTGTTGTTAGGGGCACACGTGTTTAAGATTATTGTTTTCTGAAGTGATTCATCTTTATGTAATACTAAATTTTCTTGCCCAACTTGGTTTCTACCGGTTATCAATTTATTTCAGCCTGGAACTAACTTGTAGCATTTCTTATAGTATAGATCTGATTTAGACAAAGTCTTCTAGATTTTTCATTCTGAAAATATCAGCTTCACATTCATTTTTAATGAATATTTTCTTGGATATAGAATTCAGAATTAGCAATTTTCTCTTTTCTTTCAGCACATAAAATTGCTCATTCTCTATATTTGTCCTCCATCATTTCTTATGTCAATTCAGCTGTTGTTTTTAACATTATTCCCCTTTATATAAGACATACCTTTCCTTTGGCTGCTTTCAAGATTTTCTTTTTTATTAATAGCTTTCAGTAGGTTGACTACAATGTACCATAGTAATGTCTGTTTCATATTTATCCTGCTTGAGAATTATTGAATTCATCTGACTTCTGGATTATGTCTTTCACTAATTTTGGTTCACTCCTGGATACTATCTCTTCAAATCCTTCTCCCACATGACTCTTTTTCACTTCTTTTTCTGCAACTCCAACTATATACTTGTTTTGCTATTGGCTCACAGATTTCAAATGCTCTGTTTCATTTTTAAATTATTTTTTATTTTCTCTTTTGTTTCAGTTTAACTAATTTCTATTGACTTAATTTGAGGTATATTGATTGATTATTCTACTGTCTTCAGTCTGCGAATAAGCATCTTGAAAAAACTCTTCTTTGATATATTGTTCTTACTGCTAGCATCGTTTATTGCTCTTTTGTATAATTTTTATGTGCCTGATAAAATTCCCATGTGTGTATATATGTTTTATTATATTATTTTACCACTTAATGAATTTTTAAAGCTTATCTGATAATTTTAGTACTTCTGTCAGCTCTGAATTTTGAAATATTATTTCCTCTCTTGAGACTAGGTCATACTTTCTTGCTTAAGTGACTTGTACATTTTGATCAGCTGCAGAACACCATCTTATAAAAGGCCAGTAGAGAGTGAATTAAATGATATTTATGCCTAGAAAACGCATGCTGCTTCTACCGTCAGGCTGTGATTACGGGACATGGAATCAGTCAAATCTGTAAAGCTGACCTTGACCTGTGGTTCATTTGGTTAGATTCGAATGGCTGTCCGCTTTAAATTATTGATGGGCGTAAGGATTAAGTGTCTGGAGCAGTTATGGTGCCTCAAAGAGGATGATTTTCTTAAAACTCTCTGCCTCTCTTCCGGATGTATAGTCCTAGCAAATACTTTGTGTAAAGTCTGTCATCTTTTGGGTTTCCTTCGCTCTTCCTGCCCAACCGCAGACATGCCCGGGCTTCAGCAAGGACGCTTTCAGCTCCCTGCCTGCAATGCCTCTCATGACCTCCAGGTGACAGCACATAGGAAATAATGGAAAAGCACGTGCAGATTCTCCTTTGAGACTCAGGGATGTTAAATTATCGTAACAATTCATACTTGGTCTTTAAAATGTGTTATATGTTTAGTTGTCTTCGTCCTACTGATGTCTGTTCTTTCTCCTACTGTTATGCCACCAAGGGTGAAAGAAACTTTCTGTCTTTTCTTCTCTAGAAGGGGTTTATCACATTTTTAAGTTTTGGTTTACGATATTTTTTGAATTATAAGCTCCCTGAGGACCTTAAATAATTATGATATTATAGGTTATCTAACTGTTTCTCATGATTAAGTGGGAACACTGTTCTCTTTTGACTTTCATCAACCTAATAAGAAGCAGATATCTCCTGGATTGCTTTTAATTCCCCACCTAAACATAAATTTATTTCTATCTGGTCACACACAGGTTGCATAAACATAATATTGAATTTCAACGGGAAGAACTTTTTAATTGTAGTTTAGTATGAAAACTTGTTAAAATTGAAAAAGAATAAGAAAATGAAGCTGTGTTTAATTATGTATGTAACCAATGCAACTGAAAGATAATAAATCTAAAAATCTGTCAAAATTTGGGACCTCAAGATTTGTATTTAGTCAAGCACACATATATATTTGCTTGAAGCACCCGTAGTCCCAGCTACTCGGGAGGCTGAGACAGGAATTGCTTGAACCCGGGAGGCAGAGGTTGCAGTGAGCCCACATCGTACCACTGCATTCCAGTCTGCCAATAGAGCGAGACTCCTTCTCAAAAAAAAAAAAAAAAAAAAAATTGTGCGTAAATAGCATTCGTCTGTTATTCTCATCCTGTGAGATTTTGGTGTAAATCTAAATTGCTTTCAAGACTGTCGGTGCAGATCTAGAAATATTTCACAAGTGTAAAAATGAGAAACAGCATCTTCCAGCAAGTCAGTCATCCATGATCAGCCTGAGGTTAGGTCAAAGTCATCACTTTTATTATTTCTGTGACAAAAGGAACAAGGTCTATGGAGCCTTTCCAATAAAAGAAATTCATCTTATTCCATTTTCTGTTGCATATAGTAGATATCTACAACTGAGCAATATATTAAAAAGGAATTTATTTCTTATAATTTTGGGGGCTGAGAAGTCCAAGGGAAAGGGACCACATGTAGTGAGAGCCTCTTTACTGGTGAGGACTCTGCAGACTCTAGAAGCAGCCCCAGACACCACATGGAAAGGGAGCTGACCATGCTCACCCAGGCCCCTCTTCCTCAGCTTACAAAGCCCCCATTCTCACTCCCAAGAGAAGCCATTCATCCATGAATGACTTAATCCATTCATGAAAGCAGAGCCTTCATGCTACAATGGCCTCTTAAAAACCCCATCTCTCCATACTGCCACATGGCGGATTAAGTTTCAACATGAATTTTCGAGAGGACATTCAAACCATAATGCTATCTGTCTCTAGAAATCTAGGACAGAGGTTTGGATAAAGGCGGAAGAAAATAAATCTATGCTGTTTCCTGTTCTAATGACTTCATGTCAAATATGCTCTTCTGTTTTAGCAGCTAATACATCACGAGTGCTATATTTAATCAGCCTTACAAAAGATAGGAAGGAAATTGAAATCTCCCTCAACTCTAAGACTTATGAGACTTGCTTAGAAATTCAGAACCAGCTTGGGGAAATTATAGAATATTACCTATAAAAAATACTGTGCGCAGGCC
>PVKP010007441.1:51162-77238 GCA_004027715.1 Plecturocebus donacophilus
AGCCCAGAAATCATTACTTTCTGAATTTAAAATGATGTGTTTATAGATATAACATTTCATCCCTTTTAAATTATCTTTTCAAACAAAATATTTGATTCAGTGGCCCCCATGAGGAAACATTCTAAATTTTTTTTCTTTATTGAAAATGTAAGGATAAAATCCATGAAGAATACAGATTCCAATCAACTTATTTTTTCCTTCTTTGCTGCTTCAATGTTCAACAAATAAAGTAGTGTAGAAATATTTTAATTTAAAACAAAATCATGAAACGTCTTCTATTAGTTTGCAAAACAGAGCTGTTGCTTTCCAGGTAGTCTGTGAAATTATTTTGAAAGGTACTGCAGTGCCCTTGAAACCACATTATAATCCTGTAGCCAGAAGCGTTTTTTTTTTTTTTTCTGCTGCAATACCTATTTGCTAAGAAGCTTTAGAAACCAGGGGAGTAGGGGAAGTGTCTTCATTAGTAGTATATTCTTATTAAATAAATTATTTTTAAAATTTCTTAAATTTTTAAAAATTGTTAAAGCAATTTCTTCTGACACAACAGCTTTTACAATGAGGATGTTCAAGTGGAATAATTGTAGTACAGGGTACTGTGTTTTTTATTAGATATAGTTTATAATAACAAGTGCACATGTTTTTGCTGTACCATTGGTTATCTGTTTTGTTATTACATTGTTGTATACAATTTTACTACACTTTCTATATTCACGTAATTAGGTAGGTGAAAATCAACTCAAAACCACAAGCTGGTAAAATTCTGTGCAAAGCAGTCATTTAAATGTGTTGGTATTAAGATTGATAAAATACACTCATTGTGGTTATTTTTAATATTAGTCTTACAGAATCTTAAGGGGCAAGTTAAATTTTTTAAAGTGTTTGGAGTTAGAGTTAGGGCTATCTGTATGTGTTTGCTTCTTTGATCAGAGAGTTAATTGTGTTCCAAGGGTCGTCTGGCTTACAGGTAGAGTTTGGGTACTGAGAAGCAAAAGAAGTAGCCAACTGGGCGTGCCTGTGGTCCCAGCTACTCCGGAGGCTGAGGCAGGAGAATTGCTTGAACCCAGGAGGCAGTGGTTGTGGTGGGCCGAGATCTCGCCACAGCACTCCAGCCTGGGTGACAAGAGCGAAACTCCATCTCAAAATAAATAAATAAATAAATAAGTAGCCAACTGTTTAGTGTTGGCCTCAAGTAGTGTTGAAATGATTAGTATGTTACTGGTTGAAAGTATTTTCATTAGTAAACAGCAAATCAAAACCTTCCAACAATCATGGCATAAGCTCGGTTTTATTTCTCTGTCTAAACTCTCCCTGCTTAATATCATTAGACAAGGATTGAGTTTTGGCTTATTGAACTGACTAATCTCTATTGTACCGACTTAAAATAGTTTATGCTACTTGAAATACTGTTCCATGTATTTGGAATTACTAATTATTAAAGAAAATAAGACTTCATGAATGTGGTAATCACTTTTTTCAAACCTACGTATATGTATCTCGGGAAGATTTTTGTACCTACAAAAATATAAAAATGATTCTCATGTTTTACGAAGATAATCCTGGAAGTTGTCATCAGAGAAAATTATTGTCTATAGTATTAATTTATCATACAGATGCTCATTTAAAATGTTTGAGTTTTGGCTATATTTATATCTATTTATATAATTTAGTACCTAGACCAATGTTACATATGTATATATACAAACAAATATACACATTTATAAGTAAAAATGTACTAATAGACTGATTTATTGTACAATGTAATTTATGTAAATAGAAATACAAAAATAGGTATTAATGTTACTGTAGTAGATAATCAGACTGTATACAGTTTTGGAAAATGTAATTCCATTTATAGCAACAAAGAAGCAAGCTTTAAAACCTACAATAAAGTAGATCTCTTAAATTACCCGTTAATAAAGAGATGTCTTAAAAAGTGTTAACTCTGCTATGAAAGCCCTAAACAGTAAAGCTCTCTGGGGACACTCTGAGATTTATTGTTTTCCTACTGCAATGAAGAATTTATTTTTGTGTATACCAGCATTTATTTTTGTGGAAGGAGAAATACATAGATGCATGAAGATAATGTAAATTTAACCAAGAAGAAATTTTTATAATCAGGGTTAGCAGGAGTAGAAAAACAGCTGGGAAGTAGAAGCCATTCAGTTTTCAAGCCTAGCTGCAGAAGCAATAAGGAATGTCAGCTACTCAAAAGAAACAATTTGATTGTCATTTAAGTCCAATCACATTAAGGTTAGAGTCAAGAGTCTACTGTATTCTCCTATCTTTGCATTTTCCCTGGATCTAATGGACAACTCAGATTCATGACAATAACCTCTTGGCTGATTTTGGCCTTGAGACTTTCCAGTTCATTACTTTCCTTAGTATCTTCATCCTGGGAAAACCAATTTCAATTCTATTAAAGAAATTCTTTTTATTATGCCTCTTTTTCTCTCCGTTTCATTTTTTTTTAATTTAAGAATTTTTCTTCTGTCTTCTCTGAATGTATTTCAAAAGTCAACATCACATTTTTATATTTTGCTGCTTTGAAGTAGGTGATTTATATGCTATTGCATTAAACATTAAATTACTATAATATGAAATTTCTCCAATATGTGGTGCTATTTATGGTGAAATGTTATTAATATGTAAAGCATTTTGATTAGTTATTTGCATTCACGTTTAATTGAAATATTAAGATGATTGAGAAATACGTTTTTCTAGAACTTCAAAATTGATTATCTCACATTTACACTTTGCTCTTAAGTTACAGAAAATCAAAGGCAGAACGTTTGCACCGTAATGCCAGTCCCTGCTACTTTCTACATATCCTGCATCCTTGTCAGTTATTAAATCAGTGTGCTTCATTTTCCCAGCGCAGCCTTATGCTACTGCTGAAGTGATGTGAACAGTTGAAGCAACTGCTTGAATTTTGCCTGAATTTCTCAAATAATCCAAGCAGAAATAGAAAGTTTGCTTGAAGCACTATTGTTATCCTTCTCTTCACAAGTTGAGTCATCCCCAAGTCTGTCAATCAAATGTCTTCACTGTTAGACGGTTCCACTCTCTTAACCACTATTGCTCAAAATGTCTAGACCTCATACATTTTCTTATTTTATTATTGGAAACACTCTTTAAAAATATAGGCTTTACTTTAGATGAAGTATATATATATATATATATATGAAATGTACTTTGGCACACATGATTTTATTGCAAATAAAATATTTTATTAAACATTTCTATAGAAAAATTCCCATCCCTTTATAATAACCCAATCACATTTTCTCTACTATATAAGTCATTATGAAATAGACATACTATACATGGCTATAAAGTATTGTGAATTTCTAAATCAACATTAGAATGTACATATCTAAAAATGTTAGTACCTTCAAAGTAGTCACTTTTAAAGATTGTGTGTTTATACAAAAGTGGCTACAACTTTGCAGAAAAATTATTTTGAATATTTTTGGAGAATAAACTTGAATGTCTGTTATAGAGTCATTCAAAATCTGTAATTCTTTTTCTCTAAAAGGTATATTTAGTTATCAACAACCCTATGTCCCATAATCAATCCCATCAGGGATTTTTTGTTAATGTCAAAATTAGAAATTTGAGAATTTGAACCTGGTAACCTGGAAGCTCCTTATGTTATCCACCTAAATTATGATCTCCTAACACCCTTCAAAGTGACCAGTATCCTTATTTTTATTTTCAGAAACTACTTTGCCTTTTTATGATTATTATCATTCAAGTATCCATCCTTAGATTACTGTCTAGTCTTACCCTTTTAAAAAAATTATGTTTATTTCAAGTCTCTTTTAACGACAGTCATTTTTATCCCTTTATTTAAAAGTTATTTTCATTAATTATAAGTCGTTTAACATATAGAGCTTTCTATAGTCTAGAAGTTGCAGATTCCATGCTTCTTGTGTAGTGAAAATGCTACATTCTTCTCCCTATTTCCTACTAACTGGTAGCTGGATCCAGACACTTCATCAGAATCAAGTTTTATACCTTTGACAAGACCATGGGTGGTGGTGTGCATATAGTGTGATATACTGTGTGTGTGTGTGCACGTGCACATGCGTGTGTATTTCAGGAAGCATATCTCTCCAGTTTTGACGTTTTTTGGTGTTATCATCTGTTGCTGTCTGATGCCTAAAAGCTTTATTCTGTTGGGGGTTGTAAAATTATGATATTCTATTATTTTATTTTCATTTACTAACTGGTCTAACTTTATATTTTTAAAAACACATATACACCATGGAATACTATGCAGCCATAAAAAAGGATCAGTTTGTGTTCTTTGTAGGGACATGGATGAATCTGGAAACCATCATTCTCAGCAAACTGGCACAAGAACAGAAAATCAAACACCACATGTTCTCACTCATAGGTGGGTGTTGAACAATGAGAACACATGAACACAGGGAGGGGAGCATCACATACTGTGGTCTATTGGTGGGGGCCAAGGGAGGGACAGTGGGGTGGGTAGGGAGGTCAGGGAGGGATAACATGGGGAGAAATGCCAGATATAGGAGACGGGGGGACGGAGGCAGCAAACCACATTGCCATGTGTGTACCTATGCAACAATTGTGCGTGATCTGCACATGTACCCCAGAACTAAAGTGCAATAAAAAAATTTAAAAAAATTTTTTTTCATCTATTGTTTAGTCACTCAGTAGTAGGAAAGGCAGGATAAATGCTTCAATGTTTTATTTATCCAGAGGCCCTGCCAATTCTAACAACCTCTTGCTTCTTTGCACCCAGGGAGAATAAGTTGGCCTGGCCTCTTACAGGGTAAGAAACCACCTGGAGAGTGGGGGTCAGGTGACTTCCAACATGCAAATTAGGTTATCTTGAGTCACAAAAACTCTTCCTCCCACTGGCTACCAGCTGACTTCCACTGTAGGTGACCAGCAGCAAGAAACCATCCAACAAACGGCAGGGAAACTGTATATACTGTTTATAAACATACTCTGAGATATATACATATGTTTGTATATACATATATATGTGTATATATATGTTTATATATAATACATATGTGTGTGTATATATACACATATATATGTATATGAATGTATATACATACATATATTATGTATGCATACATATATGTATTATATAGTACACATACATGTTATGTACATTATATAACATGTATGTATACACACACATAATATACATACATATATGTATACATAGATACACACATATGTGTATATGTATATACACACATATACAATGTGTGTATCTATGTATACATAAACATATACGTATATACATATATATGTACACACACATATATACACATGTATATGTACACACAAACATATATATACACATGTATATGTATATACAAACATATATATACATGTATATATACACACATATAAACACATATATGTATTTATATGCACACACATATGTATGCATGACATATATTTATATAGGTATAAAATATACACATATATGTGTGTATTAATTAAAGAGCACTTCTGCTTGAGAATCAAATTTAGATCTAAAATTTAGAAATCTAATATTCTAAACAAATGCAAATTTAGGTCGTCTAAATTGTTTGAATTTAATATTCAATTCAGAATAGACAATATTGTATCTCACCTTTTAACAGTGAGAGGTTGATGAAAGAACCAATCTTACTGATATCTCAAGTCTATAAAATCTATAATAAATTATGCTTCACTATAAAAAATAAAGTCTTCTTTAAAGGCACATTAAGTTGCATACTTAGAAAGCAATAGCTAATTTTTGTCTCTACTCAATGTTATCACAAAAGACATATATCTATATATAGATTTTTCAATACCTTTTAGAAATGTGGAGAAAATTTGATTAGCCACCATACCCTATCATAGAAATAGGAAAAAAAATCCTTGTTATGGGAATTTGATTATTTATGGATTGATAACTAATAATATGATTACATTACCTCCCCAGAAAAACCTTGAGATTAAAACAAATTATACTTACCAAAGTGAAACTAGAAATATGAAAGAAATCTTTGTGTGAAAACTTGTAGATCAAAGGACACATCATGGGTACAAAGCAATTTCCTAGATTTTCTAGAGAATTATGCAGTGAGAAAACATTTCATGTTATTTCTTAAGATAATGTGAGAATGCCTTCAATTTTATACTCTAATGATCTTAGGCTCTTTCAAAATGCAGAAGTTATTTCCTGTGCAGGAGAAGCTGATATATATTTGTTTAGTCAAGTTATACATGTGCAGTTTACTGCATTATATTCTTTTTATAAATTTGATATTAAAGGGGGTACTGAAAATTAAGGTATTCATCTTAAGTCTTTTTTGATACCAATAGGATTATACACAAGGAAACTTTATTTATGCTACAATTTAAAATAACACTGAGCTCCACAATACTTCTCTCATTTTTCATTAGAAATATTTTCAACATGAAAAGTAGCAATACAATAGTTAGCCTGATTTTAACAGATCAGATGTGCTAGTGTTCTCCCTTCAAGGCTAGCCATTATCTCCTTGCCCTTTCTCGAATGGTGTTTGGAAATCATCTTTTGAAATCGTCGTCAAGATTTTTTGGAAAATGGCAGCATTTTTTTTTTTTGATCTTCTGTAATCTACATATAAGCAGAAAGAGTGATTAGAGAACTAAATTAAATACACATGTTCAACATTAATAACAAAACTAGATGACAAAGTACTTCTAAGAACTGCAAATTACAAGGTGACAGGATTAAACTGGCAGTACATAGTAACCATGTGCTATGTCCACCTGTGCAGAAGAAACCAGGAGGAAGCAATGGGTGAGTGATAGAAGGGAGAACATAGACTCTCCAAATGGCTGTTATGGACTAGAAGCTATCAAAGACCAGTTAGCAATTAGTAGCTGAAACAGGTGGGTGGGTAGCTCACTTTAATAATGAATGACTGCATGGAATCCATGGGAAGATCTGAAGAGACGTGGGCACTATCCTGTGAACTCTTTAAACTGACCAGCCAAGACTCTCTTCTATAAGGTCAACACACAGTCTAGAGTAGAACAAAATTAAGCAGGACAGAGATGGAGGGATAAGAATAGCCAGTTGAAAGCAGGCTTGGAAGGAATGCCAAATAATTCACAAAGTAAGCTGTCATCTTTTAAAACCTAAACAGAACTTCTCTAAAGCCCTCTTCTAACCACATACTTATGAACAACAGGAAAAAAAAATGTTAACATCAACTTCCACACAAAGTTATTATAAGGAAAAAAGAATAAAGAGGAGAATTACTTCCCTACAGAAAATAAAAGCCCACCAAGAAGTCAGGCTCAACACAAAAGAATAGATCAAAACTCTATTGTACGATTTCAATATAAGCTAAAATATATTAAGAACAATGATACAACCTAACAGAAATCAACATATTTAAAATGAGAAAATCCCAATGAGGATTTTCTACACACTTTTTGAGTATGCCACACAATGAGGTGGCATACTCAAAAAGTGTGTAGAAACAAAAGAAAACTGTTTTATATATGAAAACTAAGGTAGAATAGAAAAAGAGAATAAACACAACAGATATTGCTCTATTAGAAATATAAGCCAAATAGAAAATAAATTAAATACCAAAAACAATTAGTTAGGAGGTCAAGGCAGGCAAATTACTCAAGGACAGGAGTTCAAGACCAGCCTGGCCAACATGGCAAAACCCCATCTCTACTAAAAATACAAAAATTAGCCTGTGTGATGGTGCACACCTGTAAACCCAACTAACCAGGAGGCTGAGGCAGGAGAATCACTTGAACCCGGGAGGTGGAGGTTGTGGTGAGCCGAGATCACCAATGCACTCCAGCCTGGGCGATAGAGCCAGACCCTTCCTAAAAAAAGAAAAAAGAAAAAGAAAGAAAAACAGAAAAAGAAACTAGACGGATTTGAGTGAAACTGACTGATACTGATGACAAGCAAGTAAGATCAAGAGAAACTGTACTTGAACTGAAACTCAGGAACCTCATCTACACCTGATGTCATCTAAATCAACGAATCTTTACACTTGAGCTTAAGCCTGATGCCACATGAGATAAGACTTTTGGTTGATTTTATAAATTATGCAAGAATTTATATAATGTTTTAGACAGACAGTAAGTTGATAATCTTAAAGTTTTTGTACAATCTTTTCATGAGGTTGGGGAACCTTGTCCTTTCCTCTTGAATTTGGACAAGTGTATGGATGCTTTGACTACCCGGTATGAGGAAATTCATAAAAGACTGTCACTTCCACTTTATTCACTGGGAATAATAAAGCCCTCAGTTTCTATGTAAAATATCAAACACCCTGAGACCACCATTTGTAGGTGCCTCACATAGATACTTCACCCAGGAGTTCTAGCTAAGTCTGGCTTGTCCAAGCACCAGATGTAAGTGAAAAAGTTATTCTGCAGCCCCAGACATTGCAGAGCAGAAAACAGATGTCACCTTTGTGCTCTTTTCAAATTTCTTACCCACAAAATCTGTAAACCAAATAGAATCACTGTTTTGTGCTATTAAGATTTGCAATGGCTTATTATAGAACATCAATACATAATCTAGCACATTTTCTGCAAAACTTAAAGAAAAGGAAAGCAAATCTTTTTGAAGTATAGGAAAAATAAAGCATGTGACTTATGTTGAAAAGAAAATTAAATTATCAGACTTTCCAACAGAAATGCTTTATTTCAGAAAAAAATCCAGTAAATATGTAAGGTTATCAAATAAAATGTAACAAGTTATTATAATCAGTAAAACTAATCTTTATCTATGAGACTATTATCACACGTAAAACTCAGGGAGTAACATCCACTTGCTTTCATCCTAAGATATAATATACAAAACAAGCTTCAAACAACAAGAATGACAATAGAAACATTAATGTAAGGACTTGTGGTGAGCAATAAATACATAGTTGCATGTAAAACAGTGGTTTAGTGAGGGTTAAATGGGAGAGAGTATAGTACAAGACTTGAAAATCTGATGATGTAGATATAATATTAACATATGCAATAAAAATGGAGAATGGATGTTTTCAAATTTAATTTTTATTACATACATTTATGGTGTACAGCATTAACTTTGGATATACATCTACATAGGGAAATAATTGCCACAGTTAAGCCAGTTAATATATCTGTCACCTAACATAATTTGGGTGTGTGTGTAATAAGAGTGCTTAAAACTACTCTCTTGCCAAATTTTCAGTATACAATAGAATATTATTAGCTAGTCCTCATGCTGAACATGAGATCTCTAGATTTGTTCAGCTTACATAAATGTAAGCTGGTGCTTTTTGATCTGCATCTTCTCATTTTCTCTGTCTTCTCACCCCTGGTCACCATGCTTCTACTATCTGTCTCTATATATTTATTATCCCATTTTGTTTTCAGATTCCACATATAAGTGAGGTCATGCAGTAATTTTCTTTCTCTGTCTGGCTTATTGCATTTAGCATAATGTCCTCTCAGTTTATCTATGTTATTGTGAAAGGCAGTATCTCCTTTTTTTTAATGCTGAATAATATTCCATTGTATATATATGTACCACAATTTCTTTATCCGTTCATTTCTTTATCCATTGATTGGAACTTAGATGGTTTCCAGATTTCTTTTTTTTTTTTTAATTTTTATTTTAGAGACAGAGTCTCACTTTGTCACCCAGGCTGGAATACAGTGATGTAGTCACAGCTCACCACAGCTTTGAACTCCTAGGCTCAAGGGATCCTTCCACCTCAGCTTCCCCAGTAGTTAAAACCACAAGTGCACACCTCCACATCCAGCTATTTTTCTTAATTTTTGTAGAGGTGGGGGATCTCCCTGTGTTGCAAAAGTTGGTCTCAAACTCCTGGCCTCAACCATTCCTTTTGCCTTAGCCTCCCAAAGTGCTGAGATTATAGACATGACCCACTATGCCTGGCCCAAGAGCTTGGCTATTGTGAATAATGCTGCAGTGAGTAAGCGAGTGCAGACACCTCTACGAGGTATTGATTTTATTTTGTTTGGGTATATACTCAAGACATGGATTGTTGAATCACACAATACGTTTATTTTTTAATTTTTTTGAGGAATCTCCCAACTGTTTTACATAATGACTCTTTCAGTTTATATTCTCACCAACAGTGTACAAAAGTTTTGTTTTTTTTTCCTCTGTTCTCTCAACAGCAATTGTAATTTCTTGTAATTTTAACAGTAGACATACTAAAAGGAGTGGGACCATTTTCCTAAGGCTAGTCCACTGACATGTTGGCCACTTTTATGTTTTCTTTGAAATAATATCTTTTCAGATCCATGGCTTATTTTATTTATTTTACTTTTATTTATTCTTTGCTGTTGAGTTATGTGAGTTCCTTACATATTTTGAATATTAACCCCTTCTCAGATATATAGTTTGCAAATATTACCTGCCAATTCATAGACTGCTTTTTCATTTTCTTGATTCCTATGCTTCACAAAAGCTTTTTAGTTTAATGTAATCCTACTCATTTTTTTTTCTGCTTTTTTTGGCCTGAGATTTGGTGTGAAATACCCCCCAAAAAAATCATGGCAAAGTCCAATATTAACGAGTTTTTTCCTATCTTATCCTGAGAGATTTACAGTTTCATGGCTAATATAAGAATCCAGATTAGTTCCTTTGAATATGGATATCTAGTTTTCCCAAGAGCACTTACTGAAGAGATTATCTTTCTTTCTCTGTTGTGTCTTCTTGGTGGCCTTGTCAAAAATCACTTGGTTGTATATGCTTGGTTTCTCTATTCTGTTCCACTAGTCTGTTTTATGTCAGTACCATACTGTATTGATTACTACAATTTGGAAATATAATTTGTAATTTTCAATATAAAAAGCAGGGAGTATGATGCCTCCAACTTTGTTTTTCTTCTTCAAGATTGTTATGGCTATGTGTGGTCTTTCATAAACCATAATAATTTTAAAATTGTCTTTGCTATTTTTGTGAGAAGTGCCATTGGAATTTTGTAATGTGTATCTTTTGAAAATTTATTTTAGCTTTAGTTGTTAATAGTTTTACCTTTTAGTTCTTATACATCATCATTTGAGTCCTTGATTATTCCAAATATGGCACTTTTTACTAACAACATTGAGTTTTGTACCTTCTTATGTTTAATGCTATTAGTAAGAATTTTTTTGTTGCAGTATAAAGAACTTCCTCTAGCAATTTCTGCAAGGCAAGTCTAGTGGTGATCTATTCCCTGGGTTTTTCTTATTCTTATACAGTTTTTCTCATTCATTTCTGAAAGATAGCTTTGTTGGATAAAGTATTCTTGGTGGAAGGTTATTTCCTTTAGCACTTTGAATGTCTTATCCCACTCTCTTCAGCTTTCTAAGCTGAGAAATTCATAGACGAGTTTTATTGGTATTTTACATGATTTGGTAGGTTTCCCCCCTCCAAATCTCATGTTAAAATATGGCATCCGTTGTTGCAGGTGGGGCCTGATGGGAGATGTTTAGGTCATTGAGGAGGAGGCTTGTTGCCGTTCCCATGGGGTAACTAATGAGATCTCACTCAGTTCCCATGAAATCCAATTGTTTAAAAAGACTGGAACCTCCTACCCACTCTCTCTTGCTCCTTCTCCTCATGCGACATACCTGCTTCATCTTCACCTTCCATCATGATTGTAAGCTTCCTGAAGCCTTACAGGAAGCAGATGCCGGAACCATGCTTATGGTACAGTCTTCAGAATCATGAGCCAAAATAAACTGCTTTTCTTTATAAATTACTCAGTTTTGGGTATTTATTTATAGCAATAGAAGTGAACTAACACACAGATAATTTGTACCAAGCAGTGGGACATTGGTATAAAAATACCTGAAGATGTAGAAATGACTTTGGAACTGGATAACAGGCAGAAGTTGGAAGAATTTGGAGGTCTCAGAAGACAGGAAGAAGAAAGGAAGAAAAGGGAAAGCTGGAACTTCTTAGAGACTTATTAAGTGGTTGTGACCAAAATAATGGTAGAAATATAGGCAAAGAAAGCCAAGCTAAGGTCTCAGATGGCAAGGGGAAAGTTCTTGGGAACTTAAGTTAAACTCACCCATACTAAACCTTAACAGAGAAGTTGGCTGCATTGTGTTCATGTACTAGAGATCTGTGGAAGGTTGAACCTGAGTGATGAATTAGGGTATCTTGGCTGAAAAAATATTTCAAGGTAGCAAAGTGTTCAATATGTGGACTGGCTACTTCTAATTTCTGCAATCAGATATGGGAGCAAAGGAATGACTTCAAGATGGAATTTCTAATTAAAAGGAAAGAAGAATGTAAAAGTTCTTGGAAAATCTTCAGCCTGACTATACGGCAGAGAAGAAATTAATTTTTTCAGGAGAGGAACACAGGTGGACTGCTGAGGAACAACTTGCTAGGGGGAGATTTGCATGCCTAAAAGGGAGCCCATTGCTAATGGACAAGACAATGGAGAAAAGGCCTTGAAGGCATTTCAGAGATATTTGAGACAACCTCTCTTATCACAGGCTCAGTGTCCTAGGAGGAAAAAATTATTCTGGGAACCAAGCATATGACCCTGCTACCTTGTGCAGCCTCAGGTCACTGTCCCCTGCATCCAGACCACTCTGGCCTCAATCTTGTCTCAAAGGACCACAGTTATAGTTCCAGCTGCCACTCTGAAGAGCACAAACTACCCTAAGTTCTGGTGGCTTCCATGTGATGCTATGTCTGCAAGTACATAGAATGCAAGAGTGAAGGAGGCTTGTCAGGGAAAGCCTGTGTCTCCAGGGAGAAGCCTGCTAACAAGAGTGGAACTATTACAAAGAGCCTCTACTAGTGCAATGCTGAGGAGAAATGTGGAGTTCAAGCCCCCACACAGAGTCTCTCCTCGGGCACTGCCTACTGGAGCTGTGGTAAGGGGGCTGTCAACCTCCAGAACTCAGAATGTTAGAGTCACTGACAGCTTGCACCCTGAGCCTGGAAAAGCCTGGGAGGCTGCACCCAGCAAAGCCACAGGAGTAGAGCTGCTTAAGGACTTGGAAGCCCAGCGTGTGCACCAGTGTGCCCTGGATTCAGGACATGAAGTCAAAGATTTTCAGGAGCTTTAATATTTACTAAATGTCCTGCTGGGATTCAGATTGCATAGGAATTGTCACCCCTTTCTTTTAGTCTATTTCTCTGTTTTAGAATAGGAATGTGTACCCGATTCCTGTGCCACCATTGTATCTTGGAAGAGACCCTGGTCATTTCATATACATACTTATTCATATTCATATGTATATGAAGCAGGATCATTGTGCATTGGTTTCCAGCTTCTTTGATTTTGATGAGACAGTACACACTCCTTTTCAACAAGTTATCAATTTACATATTATATGAAGTGAATTTATTGCCTACAGATAGGCAGCAATGTAAAATAGAAGCCTAGGGCTCACTGTGAGCTGATCACCAATGCTCAGAAAACTGTCCAGAATGGATGAATTTTGATTGCACATGTACCACTTGCACCACAGCTGAGGAATTACTGTCATGAAAGAAAGCAACCCCACCCGCGCCCCCTGCCCCCCGCCCCGGCCCTGTATTTTATACCTTAGGACAAAGTGAATCACTGCACAAGAGCATGGAAGGATATTCTGTTTCTAGAGAGGGACTGAAAGAGATCCCAGATTGTTCTGGTCAGCTCTCCCTTATCACAAGATGTTGCACGCTCAGCACATTGTACAGTTATTCTTTAGAACTACAAGTGAGAAAAAGAAAGTAAGTTTTTAGTCCAAGGCCACCTTAGAATACTCTCTTGAAATATGCATACACATCTACATAAAAGTACATAAACACAAAGATGCAGGGACACAACTTTAAAAATTTTATTTATTTTTAATTTTATTGATACACAGTGTGTGTATATTTATGGGATATGTGGTATGTTTTGATACAAGCATACAATGTGTAGCAATCACAGGTAAATGGGGTATGCGTCATTTCAGAGATTTATCATTTCTTTGTGTTATGAATATTCCAGTTATACTTTTATTTATTTTAAAAGGCACAATAAATTATTGCTGACTGTAGCCATCCTGTTGTGCTGTGAAATAGTAGATCTTATTTATTTTCTCTAACTATATTTCTGTCCTCATTCACCATTTCCACCTGCCTCTTTGTCACTCTTCCCAGTCTCTGGAAACCATCAGTCTAATCTCCATCTCCATGAGTTCAGTTGTTTTGTTTCTTAGCTCCCACAAAGGAGTAAGAACATGAGATGTTTGTCTTTTTGTGCCTGAAATATTTCACTGAACATAGTGTTCCAGTTCCATTTATGTTGTTGCAAATACAGGCTCTCATTCTTTTTATGACCAAATAGTCCTCCATCATGTATATGTATCCTGATTTCTTTATTCATTTGTTAATAGATATTTAGTTTAATTCCAAATCTTCGCTATTGTGAATTATGCTGCAATAAATATGGAAGTTCAAATATCTCTTTAATATACTGATTTCCTTTCTTTGGTGTATATATTTAGCAGTGGGATTGCTGAGTAGTTCTATTTTTAATTTTTTGAGTAACTTCCAAACTTTTCTTCATAGTGCCATTCCACCTCCACAGACACTAACAACCACACTCACAATAGCTGTCTAATACAGGTCATCAGGATTAATGCCATCAAATCCTTTTTCTCTGCTTAGGTCAGTCACCACAGAAAACTCAATGTTCCCAGGGATCCCACCTTACCTAGACCTCTACTCTCAACAGCTCAGTGAATTTTCTAGTTTTCTGCTCTCAAGCCCAAGAACTCTCCTCTTCCACACTCTCTGGAACTCACAGATCTTAAGCTGAACCTCCTGTTTAGTTCATTGCCCTGCTGGAGTCCTTTAAAATGTTGGTTGTCCTTCTCTTCTAACATCAGCTCCTTTGAAGCTCATGCCATGAGGCTGCACTCACTGTTACCCCTCTTTATAACAATTAGCAACTGACTTCTAGAGCACTCCAGCTCATTTCTGCAATATATCATATGAAATTATTGTACAAGAGTTTTAAAATGATTTCAATAGATCTTAGAGAATCTTGTTAATGTCTTGGTGCCTCTGCTTTTAAACAACTTCACTTCTAGTTAACTTATCCTGAACCCAACCTCAGTCACTTACTCCCGGAGTCATGCATTAGCCTGTGTTGTGACTATTAACTGCAGACCTCTCAATTTTCTTTGATTCTCTTTTGGGTCTTTATAATTATTCCCTTACAGAAACTCTCAGATTATTTGCATCTCTATCATACTCCTTGTAAATCTTCAAACCTTGTTAAATTCAAATCCCCATCTACTCAGCAACGGTCTCCAAGTCATCTAATATACACAATGATACTGACCAGCACTATTTCAAAGTCATTAAATGTATCCCTGCTAATTTGAAGATGATCTTTAGCTTCACCTAATAAGCCTAATACATTTCCCTAGTCATCACTCTCACTATTTGCCAGATGACCATTTTACTCTTTTCTCTCTCTCTAAATGTGTGAAACCTTCTGTCAATTCCTCATTTTCAGCTAATATTTTTGCTTTTTATGTCACTGACAAAAAGAAGCAATAAGAGGACTTTGCTTTTTGATATTACTAAAAAGAGAAATTCAACGTGCTTTCCCTTGAAGCTACCAACCTGCAGAAAGGTCATTATGTATTCTTACTTCGCTCCTTCTGCAATGTGTGCACTCCTGTCTAATGTGACCACTCCACTGCAACACATCACATCCACTCTTCACCTAGGGACACCAATTCAGAAGATTTTTCTCCAATATAATCAATTGTCTTTTCTATTGTTCAAGTCATATCAGCAAGCAAACATGCTATTATAATTCTAGTTTTCAAACAAATTTTTCTGTTTTACATACCACTAAAATTATTATTTCCATCTCATCTCAGTTTATTTCTCACTCATAATAAAACATCTTAACAAATTTTTCTGTATGCAATACTTGCAATTCCTGACTTTCCATTCTGAGTCCACTTGTTTTCAACTATTAATATTTCATAAAAATTGCTCTTGTCCAAGTCTCCAGTGTTGTATTCATGTTGTCATATTCAATAGTAATGCTTCTCAGTACCCATTTTAATCTATCAGTAGCATCTGAAAGAAGTGTTCACCTTGAAATATTTTATTCACTTGGCCTTTGAGGTTATTCTATCTGCTAAGCCTTCTCCTAACTCATAGTCTACATTGCTGCAAAGCTTTTATCCTTCTAACCTCTAAATATTGTAGTTACCCAGGAATTAATCCATGGATTTTTATGCTGTCTACGTACATTTACATTTTTAGTTTATCTAAATTACTTTTTGGTTTAAAATACTGTCTTTAAGCCAGAGATTCTCAAGTTTGTATCTGTAACTCAATCCTACCCTAATCCCTAAACCTAAGACTCATATACCCAACTTCCTATTCAATGATTGAGATTTTAGAAACTTCAAAATTAACAAGGTTGGAGTTTTAAAATTTATTCTCCTATCTTGCTGCCAAAGTCTACTCATTTCTGGGTCGTTCTTGACTTAATATATAACTGCTGTACTTTAAAACAAGCTCAGGACAAAAGGCTTGGTCATGGCCCTTGACTTCTCTTTTTCTCTCACGTAAGCACCGGCAAATCCAGAATCTAATCACATCACTTTATCACCATTCACACCATTGTAGTCTAAGTAATGATTATATGTTACCTGTGTTATTGTAAAAACTTCCTAATAGTTTTCCTACTTCCAGTTCCACTCTTGTACCCTCTATTTTCCCATGGGCAGATGGAGTCACCATCATTTGAATGTATTTATTTCATCTTATTCTCTTAACATGTGTTGAATAAATGAATAAATACATAAATCATCATGGGGAATAAAGGGAGTAAAAGGGAAAAGAGGGTAGAGAGAAAAACACATGTACCCCAAAAGCTCTTTAAGTAACTAAGGAATATTAGAAGATAATGGAGAAAGGATAATGTACTATAATGTGATTGCATTAATAAAATTACAGGGGATTGAGTACTGTCCTGGTTTTGTACTACTTTGATTGTGTTATCTTTGGTGCATGACTTTTCTGTGAGTCTAAGTTTTTAAACGTTGGTAGATAAAATTTTAAGATGGCCCTCATAATGCACATGCACTGATGTGCACATGCTTTCTCCCTACTCAGTCAAACACTAATCTGAATGCTTCTGTGAATGGGGTTTTGCAGATGTAATGAATATCCCAAATCAGATGACTTTAAACAGAGATAAACTGATAGCCCTAACCAAATCAAGTAAGTCCTTAGAAGGGACTCCCGGTCATGAAGACTGGAATCACAAAGGCGATTTTCTGTGGCTGAATTCAAAGATGGAGGATGGGACATGTGTCAATAAATGCAGATGGCCTTTAGGATCAGACGGCAACCTCCATCTAACAGCTAGCAAAGAGATGGGGTTACCAGTTCTACAGTCACAGGATACTGAATAATGATACAATGACATGACTTTGTGAGGACTCTGAATTCCAGATGAAAATGCAGCCTGACTTACACTTTGATTTTAGCCTTGTTACACCCAGAGTAAAGAACTCAGTTACACCATGCCCAAGATTCTGACCTGCAGAGCTGTGGGCTGATAAAAATGCATTATTTTAAGCCACTATGTTGGTGGTTATTTGCTATGCAGCAGTAGAAAATGACTACATTAATCTCTAAAGTAGAGATTTTAATATTATCTTTTTTATGAGACCAAGGGAAGGTAGCACTTATTTTTTAAGTAGAATTTGCATAGTACCTCTAAATTTGAAGGAAGAAATTTATAGAGAGAGATATTGGTAAGACATTTTGCTGGCACAATGAAAGATTATAGAGTAGGAAATAAGAATAGTAGATACAATCTAAAGATATTAATATGCCTCATGGAGTTGGGGCTGGGTATGCAGAACTTCTGAGGTATGAATACATATTCATCATTAAATTCTATTGCAGGATATATTTTATTTTATTGAAAATGTTCTAGTATACTTAGTGATTCTACATTTTGCAACATATTCTAGATTTTGTATAGAAAATAAGAAAAGCTACTGTATTATTTAATTGTGACCATGGGCTAGGCACTATCCTAGATACTTTACTTAAAATGTCATACTAAACTTAAACAAAAACAGATAATTACAATTAACAATTGTCATAGTCTGTTCTCACACTGGTATAAAGAACGACCTGAATCTGGGTTACAGATGAAGGAGAGAGGTTTAATTGGCTCACAGTTCTGACGGCTTAACAGGAAGCATGGCTCTGAGGTCTCACTAAATGTACAATCCTGGCGGAAGGTGAGGGGGAAACATGGCACTTCTTATGTGGTGGCAGAAGCTAGTCAGAGTGAAGGGGGAAGTGCCATGCACTTTTAAACCATCGGTTCCTGTGAGAACTCACTCACTATCATTAGAGGAGCAAGAGGGAAATTCGCCCCCAGAATCCCCTCACCTCCCACCCCATCCTTTCTGAGACACGTGGGGATTCCAATTTGAGACGAGATTTGAATGGGGACACAGAGCCACACCATATCAAGTGTCAAGGCAGGATTTGCTAATAAACATCACCACGCCACCAAAAAGATTTCATAGATTCTGGTGAAAATTTCATAGATTTTCATAGATTCTGGACATGTCTCTACATGTCCTCTCAAATATAGAACTTTTAAAAAAAGTATTGATGCACAAAAGGGCATTTTAATGTTGAATCATTAGAAATCATATCTTATAATGAGTTGAAAGTGTAGTTGCCATTATTTATCGTTTTATTTTAAGATTTATTGCCAGAAATGTCATTAAACCGTGGCTGTTTCTTAAGCTCAAGTATACCCTGAATATGAGGGTGGGAGGTTTCGCTTGGTAGACATTTTATGCTCTCTCTGATGATTTTCTCAAGTCCATCTTCCATTCTTATATCTGTTTTCAGCTATGTCCAATATATTTACTCAGTGTTTTAACTTTATTATTATACACATTCATTGCTAGTTCTATTTATTTATATAAAATATTGTATTTTGTATTATACTTCCTTTTTATCATTAATCAGTGAAACATTCTAACTTTATTACTTCTCACAAGTTGATTTATTATAAAACTTCTTGAGTTTTGAATTCTATTCTTTTATGTTTCTGCTGACATTTCAGAAGCATCATTTCATTGTTTGTTTTAATTTTTTTTATTGTTAGCTCATATTTGATAGGAATTTTAAATTTTTCCTGTGGCTTTTCTTTACTCTATAGATGGTAATTGTTTTACTGAATGAGTTTTTTTCAGTCTATTTTTCACTGGCATCTTAGAGTCTTTGTAGTTCCGTAACTCACTGCTGAAATTTTTCACTTAGGAGACCAGCAAAATGGGTGATATAACCTGGATTCAATGTCAGAATATGCAAAAAGACTAGGGCTTTGATTTTTAATGGGTGTGCCCTTTCCTTTACTAAAATATCTAGGCAGTTGCAAACTTCTTTATTACTTTCTTGAACAGACAGAATACAAATTATCCTCCTTTATGTGGAGAAAACAAAAGGTGTTTCTGCTCCTGTGGGCATTGAAAGTTTATCTTCTTGTCCATGGGGCTTTTGTCTGATTCAATATGTGTTTAGGTGACATCAGTTTGTAGGATCTCTGCTCAGACCTTAAGCCTTCTTCCTTTCTCCTACCCATAAATATCTTTATTTTGATTATAGCTATTTATCACAATGGAAGACAGTCCTCTTTCGTCTATTCCACCCTTTTGCTGGAATCAGAAATCACTGTACAATTTAAGTTTAAAAAGAAGAAGAAGAAAAGGCTGGGGAGTGTCTGAGCTATTGTATGAATGATCCCCAAAATATGAACTTAATCTTTCTGAGCTTGAGTTTTCTTATCTGTAAAATGAAAATATTGTTTTCCATTTAGAAGGGTTATGGGAAGATGAAGTGAGGATGTCTTGTTTTTATTCTATTGTTTGAGGATACAGCCAGTTAAAAGTCCATTTTTAGACCCAGGAGGGGACCATCTCACAAAGATTGAGATAGAGTCTGAGTGTTCATTCTTAGAAAACTCTGGGACTGTGAATAGGCTGTGGGGCTAAACGTAAGTACTGATGACACAGTATCATTACTTTACAGAGAACTTCCAAGTGGAAAACTATGTGTTCAGACATTTACAAACCAAACTCAAGCAGAAAGCAATAACGTATTTGATCTTAATGACATTTGTTACGGGTGTGACATCTTATACAATAAAGCTGTCTTCTCCTACATCTATTAGGTTAAAGAATTACATATTAACGTTGTACTGGAACCTGCACTACTGGCTCATGAGGGTGAATTGTTAAATATTAAGAAATTTTGTGAGCCAATTAGTAGCATGAAATTGACCAAAGAGGAAGTACTTAGACCACGGAAGTTAATAAATCCTACAAATCAGGACACTGGTTGATTAATTAACTTAGAATTGCTTTGCCAGCCAACACTGCATATAAAAAAATGATAGTTATTCAATTCCCTTCTATTTAATTATGTTTCATTTGACTTTAGTTCCAATAAATTTTTCTCATTTTAACAGTTTAAACTATAGTTATAATTAGAGAGAAGAGATTTATACATCAAACTGGAACAACATAAGGAGAGCTTGAAAACCTAGGATCCACTGAAAGCCTTAGAATTACTCTAGATCTCATCTCACTAAACTAAGTACTACTATGATTGGCTGAAATTTTGGCTTTCCTTACATGGAACAGGGCCCCATTATAAAAGCATGTTATATGTGAAAAAGCTATGAAAGTTCTCAGACCAGGTGTGGTGGTCTCACAAAAACCTATTTATCATGCATATGAAAAAGATTCCTGGTGTTAGACAAAACAAAATTCTAATATGTGACAAATGCAATTTCCTGAAACATTTGTTCAGAGGAAACTACTTATAGCATTATAAAACACTCGTCCCCAATAATTTATTCCGGTGTATCTTCTATCAATATTTTGGTTTCCTGTTATAAATGTAGTTAAAATATCCAGTGCATCCTGCTATCTGATTTCCATCACACTGAAGCTATGTTTGACTAATGACTACTTGTATAACTTCTTGTTTTACAATATCCTTTCTAATCCTAAATCACTCTGAAAGCCAGTAAGAGGTTCTGATGTGTCATGTCACTCAGCATAAAGCTCCTCATGTATTTTTGATACCACTCAGACTATGGCAAAGAAATTCTCAACATAAAATTTCTACTGCATTATTTCCAAAGAAATAACTTCTGCAACAATGAGGGGTTTTTTTTCAATTTTTTTTAACCTATATTGATTTTTGATGAATAATCCCTAATAGCATCTAATACAATATCATGTAAACTACTCATTAACCCCTGGAGGGGTCCTTTAAATTCTTCATTAATTTTTATCTCTTTAGTTTTGAACAGATATTTACATTTAATCAGAATTATGTAACTGTATTTTCCATATATTTACTTTGAGGTTGCTCAATCACCTAATATACATTTATGCTTTGCCTGATCAGTAAGTTAGTAAACTCCTGAAAGGGCCACATATTTTTTAGTATTTTATTTTTTAACTGATCAAAGTGTCTAAAATGAATATTAATACTTACTAAGCAAGCAAAATAATTGAAAGATTCTTACTTGTTTGTCAAATATGTATAATAGATACACTAAGTCTAGAAAATATCATAGGCACCTGGAAGAATCATCAATCTGCAGCTATGAAAATGGAACGTTGCAATATGGCTTTTTATATTTAAGGCTCCATATACTTTAAAAGGAGTCAATAATTTTATGCTAATATTTTGAATATTTTCAATAAATATTGCATATCGAGACCCACCAGGCTGGCCAAATTGCTCAAGTTCTCTTGTAAGTCTGGTCTTATAACTATAGTTAGTTTGGTGAAAGGAATTGTTGGTGCATATAGAGGTTTAAGAAATTGGGCCAGGGCTCTGTAACAGAAAATAGGAGAGATTTCCGAAAGTCTAAACTTTGGAACTGAGTTTATCAATAAGTGAGGCTAAGGTCCAGATGATAAGAAGGTGGAATTAAGGAGACCTGACAACAGGAATGGGACTTGGGAAAAGGATTCTAATATCTGAAGAAATAGGGTTGATGCATTAAACAGGATTATCAGTTCAGAAAAAAAAAATGATACTCTAAAAGAGAATCAAAGAAGAGTTAATTTAGCAGAGATGATATCCAGTTCAAGCACTGGAAACCAGAGTAAGAGATCAGAGTAATGGCTGACATAAGACTGATTCATGATGCTTGCAGAATATAGGGCTGAGAGTCTGTAGATCAGAGTTAAAAGATTTTATCTAGGAAAGAAAAGCAAAACAAAGGCAGAAAATACAGAAATATTAGTAAAGTCTTGTTACATAGTTTGCAAATATGATGATCCTATGGAAAAAGTTCTTTGGAAGGTGAGAGATATACAAATTTGATCTGTATATAAAAAGTTCTTCACAGATATTTATCTCTACCTTTCCCTTACCCATCTCCAAGTTCTGCAATTTATTTAGAAGACAGAAACAAAATCACTGAATAAAACAATATGAGCAGATTGGTCATTAGTATATTTTAGGCTTGAAAACATTTGAAGCTTTTAGCATATCTATGTATATAACTATTAAACTATTAAGAGTATTTCTGATCAAAACATGTGCTTTCAGATATGCACCAATTCGGAAACTCGCTTTAAGCTTCTTGAGAAACTACGCATTTTATAGACAATGCTAAATACTAAGCAGTGCACCAGAAAGTTATTTGAATTAAACTACTTAAGTCTATAAATGGTTCTACTAGACTTTCATGAGTGTTCATAAAACCTCAGCAGACTTACATATGTGTTTCTTAATGTACATACCTTATTTGCTCAGCTTAACTAACAGATTTCTAGAGAAAAGTTTAAAAATAGGAACTATTCACAAATTGTAAAGAAGTGCTTATAATAACTAGATATTGTTGTATAAAAATAGCTATACTGGGAAAAGTAACCTAAAATATCCCTTTTAATTCATGAAAAAATTTGAAAAGTACCATACATGTGTAAGTTAGCTTCATTATGTATTAAAATAAGAATAACCTGTGAAAATACAGTAGTTATTAGGATAATAGTATTTCAATATAAAAACATTTTATCCCACAAATGTAGACGTTTCAAAAAGTCACATAATTTATAAATTAAAGTAACCTGTCAGTGTATCTTTCATTTTTATTTAATATTAAAAGAATTTATTCACCAGAAAAGCAAATTATGTTTGATATTATTTATATATAAAATATTTTAGTCACCTTTCATAAAATCTATTAAGACATAAATATTTATACATATAACCTTCCATTAATATTAGTCTATTTAAACTGTGAGAAAAATATACAATTTTATCAGATAAGTTGGAAAATAAGGCTAATTATCTAAATAATAACTGTTCAACCCCCAACATATTCTCTTTCAAGTGTCTTATTATTTCCTGAAAAATGATCTGTTTGTTATTCCCACTGATTTATTCTACTTAGTTTATTAGGGTAAACACTGGCTGCATTACACAAACAAAAATCTATGGTTAAATTTTTGTTACTTTACTCAAGCAACAAAAATAAAATAATAGGGAGAAAAGCTTTGGAAATTTTGTTTAATATTCAATTGTTTAACATAACATAGTAACCAAATACACAGAGAACTTACAATATTCATTCAAAAATCTTATAAATATATTTATTAAAATAGTAAAAAAATGCTATAATTTTAGAAAAGTTAATTATGACACATGCAAAACCATGATGTGTAAAATAATAGCTGCCAACCTGATTACTATAAATAATCAAAGATAAATTGTATCATGCCAACATATTAAAATATTTTAAAGTATTGGTTAGGGTTATTAAATATATAGTTAATTATGTATAATGCCAACTAATTAATATTATTAACTAGTTGAATATAAACTAATACAAAACAATTCAGAGAAGTGACCAGTTGCATGAGACATGTACAGATAATTGAAATTAAAATATTTTATATTAAAGATATTAATATGCAATAGCTGCCACACTGTAGCATACTTTAAACAAAGTCATTTGAATTAAGATTTTCATCAAAAGACATATTCCTAATTCTAAAGGATAATAAAATCACCAGAATAACTATCATGACTCTGTTGACCTTTTAATCCCAAATGTGAATAAGTGGCCTTTACCTAGAGGCTCTAACACTTTGAATGGGAAGTGAAATATTTCTAGATGGAGAAGGATTTTGTAGTAAGTGTGGTTGAGGCAAGAACTAAACCGATAGCTATTGAAAAGTAATAGAAGGAACTCTATGAAAGAATCTTTGCAGAAAGGAGATGAGCTGCTCATGAGCACTGATTACTCTTGACATTTATATTACCATAACCGAGAATGTGTATAACTTAAGCATGTGTCAAAACTTTCCTGTGCTACTCTGCAGCAACCTCCTACATCTTGCTTCCTCTGTAGTGTCCCAAATATACTTCTTCAGTTACACCTACCAACACTAATCATGACAAAATATGGTTCACTATTACCCATTATTACTGGGCAGAAATTAGCACCGTTAATGCTGCTATTAAGCAGTGATTTGTCAGCCCATATTCCCAATCCATGCAAAGTATAACAAAACTGAATTCACTATAAAATGAAAAACATTTATTTTTGCTAAAGTTTCTAAATGTCAGTCATATTACATATACTGTGACAATATCTATTCCTTTCTCCTGATTCCTTTTTCTCTAAGGAGACTTGTTTTTAAATGTTTCACCAATATGTAAAATCTATCTTCGTTATCTTTCCTCCTATTACCTTTGTGTGTACTGACAGAACAGAATTTATCCCAGAACACCTTTGCTTCCAATGAGGAAATCACAAAATTCCCTTCTGCACGCCCGTGGTTGTCATGTTTTCTTCTTCATACAAAAAATTTAATATCAAACATGATCTGTTGTTATTAACTCAAATTTTAGACTTCACTAATTAGTTCAGTTTGAGCAATTTACCTACTATACTTTGCAACTAGGTCTTATTATTTATGGTTTTATTTAATTTTAAAGTACACAGTATTAAGAGCAAGAGATATCTGTCAATTATTTTTTTCAAGCTAAAAAAGGCAAAGAAATGATTATGTTACCATGGAAACTAGTAAAATATAACAAAAAATTCAAATTCTGTGAAGCCAAAACTTCAAAAATGCCATCATTAAAGGGAATAATCGAACTATATTTAGGACAGAGAGCAAATATTCTTAAGACAAAAATAAAATTTAAGGTATTAAATATGATGAACACAAAATGTTAATATAATTTTAAGCTACGGAAAATTCTGATCTATAAAGAAAATAGAATATATGTATGAAGTTCAAGAATAAATATTGTGGAAAGTCAGTGATTCCCGATCTCTGACTATCAAATGCTTTAACATCACCATATTACAATACAATTATCTCTCTTGACATAAGCGGTAAATATTTTTACAAGATCTGAGCCATACTGATAGAAATTACAATTTAAAACTGATACAAAATAAGTAGTTTTCATTTGTGACATTTTACAAATAATATTACTGGTCTAAATATTTCCTCTCCTTTTGAAATATATTACAAGCATGTGAAACGGTTATCTAATTTAACATGAAAGCCAAAAATCTATAAAATATTTTGTTCTTTTTGTTTTCTTCTTCCTTGCTTCAATCTAATGTTTCCAGAACATCTTAAACTATAGATCTTGGAAATTATCTTCTTTGTTTTACATATTTAACATTTTATACATTGCATTAATTTGTTATAATTATTTTGCTATATAATTTGTAGTTCTGATATTTACTTTATAGAGAAACCTATATAGTTAAATAAAACAGAATACAATGTTATTCTAAAGATTTTACAACAAACTATATGCTTGATTAATCTATTATCTTCCTACACCAAAACCATAAGAATAATCTTGAACAAAAGCAAAGGTCAGAACACAAAGATAAACCAAAACAAGGAATACATTGTTCGATTATCTCATTTATTTCTTCTTCCCTTCTTTCTTCCCTTCTTTCTTCTGTCCTTTCTTCCCTCCTTTCTTTTCTTCCTTCTTATCTTCCTTTCTTTCTCTTT